>VDFB02281492.1:991165854-991196768 GCA_007258455.2 Sequoia sempervirens
GGAAAGGAACAAAATGGCTAATAGTGGTGATGGAAAATTTAGCAATAATCAAAGGTACTCAAAGGAGGATAGGTCAGGAGGTCGAAGAGGACCATGTGTTGGGTGTTTCACTTGTGGAGGTGACCATTATGCATCTATTTTCCCTTAGAAGCTGAAGTCACAGAAGGAAGGAGACCAACAAAAAACCCCACAACACAAGATCCATGTGGCGGTGGACAATAGGAATGTAGAGTATCAAGTTTCTCTTATACAGATGATAGGTAAGCTCTATGGTTGAAACATTTTTGTTTTAATAGATTCTAGAGCTACTAAGTGTTTTATATATCCTAGAATGATTTTTAAGTTTCCCATTAGACCTGGATATATGGAAAAATCATGGTTAGTTCAGTATGTGAATCAAGTAGAGTGGGAGGTAGATTCATGTTTCTTTTGCAGTGAGTTAGAAATTCCCAATTTCCTAACCCAAGTTGAACTTTATGTGGCACCTCTAGGATCCTATGATGTGATCTTTGGAATCAACTGGTTAATTGAGAAAAAAGCCATTGTAAACTATGTGGATAAGATGGTTAGTTGTTTGGATGAATAAAAAAACCTAGTTGAGATTCATTGGCTACAAAGACCCCTAAAGCTTAGGCAGATCTCAACTATGTAGCTCAAAAGGGCTCAAAGGAAGGGTTGTTTCATATATGGTGTGCATGTCAATGATCCTAATAATGAGAATCCATACTTAGATGATTTCCTTATTCATAGGGAATTTAGAGATGTGCTTCCCAAAGATCTCACTGAGATGACTCCAAAGAGAGAATTTTATTTCTCCATCGACCTATTGCTTGGAGTTGAGCCTCATTCTAAGGCCCCATATAGGATGACCACCACCAAGCTTTATGAATTGAAAGACAAATTATAGGAGTTGTTGAGCAAAGGGATTATTAGCCCTAGTGTGTCACCTTGGGGAATTCCAGTTATCTTTGTGAAAAAGAAGCATGGAACCTTGCATCTTTGTATTGATTACCAGATGTTGAAAAAGGAGACCATAAAGAATCGATATCCCCTTCTAAGGATTTATTAACTATTTGATCAAATAAAGGGAGCAATAGAGTACAAAAAAATAGATCTCAGATCTAATTATTAGTTATTGAGAATAAAAGAGTAAGTTTGAAGACAACTTTTCAAAATTGGTATGGGCATTACGAGTTCACCATTATACCTTTTGGATTGAATAATTCACCTGTAACCTTATGAATGTTATGAACAATGTGTTCCAAGACTGTTTGGATGAATTTGTCTTAATATTTGCTGATGACATTCTTGTTTAATCTAACTCTATTAAGGAGCATGATCGACACTTGAGGATAGTATTACAACATCTGAGGGACAATAATATTTTTGGAAATCTATCCAAGTGCTTGTTTTACCAAGAAGGGGTGCACTACCTAGGTCACATTATTTCAACTAAAGGAGTCTTTGTAGATCCTGAAAAGATAAGAGTAATTGTGGAATGGTCGACACCCCAGAGTGTGGTAGAGGTTGAAGCTTTATGGGCGTTGCAAGATATTACAAGAAATACGTGCAAGGGTTCTCTCAAATTGTAGCCTAAATGACTTCACTCCAAAATAAAGGAAAAAATTTTTAGTGGACCTAGAAGTGTGAACAAGCTTTCCAATTCCTAAAGGAGAAACTCATGATAGCCCCAGTGCTAACTATAGTTGATCCCAATGGTCAATTCTAAGTGATAATGAATGCTTTAGGAGATGATGTAGGAGTAGAGTTAATACAAGATAGGCAAGTGGTAGTAGAAAAATAAAGGAAGTTGAAGAAGGAAAAAATAAATTATGCACCGCATGATTTGGAACTAGTGGCTATAGTGCACGCCTTACAGATGTGAAGACACTATCTATTGGGAAATATGTTTGATCTCAAAATGGATCATTTGGGATTGAGATATATCTTCACTCAACCAAACCTTAGTGCATGATAGAGGAGGTGGCTAGAATTCATTAGTGAGTACAAATTTTGAATCAAGTATATAAAAGGGAAGGAAAATAGAGTAGCAAATGCTCTTATTAGAATAAGACATCTGGTAGCTATGGCCTCGAAAATATCTAATTTGAGGTAGCAAGTGAAGAAACACTTGCAAGGAGATGAGCACTATGAGAGGGTAAAGAAGGATCTAGAAGAGAATTCATCAAACCATCGATTTGATGGGTATGAGTTTGAATCAGATGGTATCTTAAGGTATCAGAGGAAAATGTATATCCCATATTTTGGAGAGCTCAGGAAGTTGGTCCTAAAACAAGTCCATAATGCACCATATTTAGGACATCCCAGAGTTACCAAGATGGTCACAGAGTTGAAATCCTTGTATTGTTATCCAAATCTCAAGAAGGACATAGTGGAATATGTAGCCAGATGCTTGGAGTACCAGTAATTCAAGGCTGAGCATGTGCATCAAACATGGCTCCTTTATCCATGATATACTTGACTAGAAATGGCAAGTGATTAGCATGGATTTTGTGTAGGTGTTACCTTTAAGTAAGAATACCTACATCATGTCATTCTAATAATAGTCGATAAGTTGAATAATATGGCACATTTAATTCTAGGGAATCTTAAGGATGGATCAATGACCTTGGCCAAGAAATTTTTCCAAGATATCTTCCATTTGCATGGATTTTTAGAGACCATCATATATGATATAGATACTTGAATGAAATCAATATTCTGGGAAACTTTGAATGTTGCTTTGGGGACCAAGCTAAATTTTAGTTTAGCCTATCATCCTCAGATCAGTAGTCATACTCAGAGAGTGAATCAGGTAGTAAAAGATCTCCTTTGCATGTAATGTATGGACCAATAGTATAAATGGGAAGACTATCTACCATTGGTAGAATTTTCTTATAACAACTCCCATTATGTATCCTTAGGTATGTCACCTTTCAAAGCTCTATATGGTTGAATGTGTCATACTCTCATTAGTTGGGATAGATTACAAGAAGAGATCATAGTAGGTCCTAAAATATTAAAGGAGATGGAAGAAAATGAGGCTTATCAAGGGAAAACTAAAGGAGGCGGTAGACACATAGAAGAGTTATGCCGACAAGAATAGAACCTTCATATAGTTTGAAATAGGGGATAAGGTCTTTTTGAGAGTCAAGCCACATAAGATCTCTATTAATTTCAAAAAATATTCCATGTTGGGTCCAAGATATGTGGGTTTGTTTGATGTATTGGAATTAATAAACCTGGTTGCATATAGACTTTCTCTAATTCCTACTCTAGCTCAACTCCATAATTTGTTTCATGTTCCTTTCCTGAAGCCATACCATCCAGATGCATCTCATAATTTCTGGCATTTTTTATAGGTGGACAATCAAGGAGTGGTGTTGGTGGACCCATTATAATTTTGGATATATGCAATGTAGAGTTGTGAAATAGAGACATTATTCAATATAAGGTCCAATGGGATCAATATTCATAGGGAATTTTCAAATGGGAGGATGTTGAGGAAATAGAATGCTCCTTGGTGTAGGGGCACCCTCATACATATGAGATAAAATTTTGATTTTTTGTCTTTTTTTTTTTTGGTTGATGTAAATAAGGTCATTTGAGACCATTAGATGTCATATAGGACCATTTTTGGTGTTTTGGTACAATTTAGGAAAAATATGTAAAAGTTGCAAAAAATGTTGTCAAAATGCACAAACAAATGTTGTCAAAGGTTCTAGCAAGTTGTAATCTTTGTAAACCAAGTTGTTAGTGGGTGTTTTGGGATAGTTATTATAGTTGAAAATACATAAATTTTTAATTCCAAATCGAATTCAAAGGATGAGGAGCAGTTTGGAGGAATAAGACACCAATTAGACACGTTTTTATGCATTTTTCTATGTACTCTGACTGCAAAAAAATTTCCCCATTGCATGGTACGGACTGGTACGGATTCGTACAGTCCTAATATTGGTGTTTTTTGATAGAGGGATTAACTAAATTTTAGTTTCATTTGGTTTGGTGCCTTTTCATTGAGTATTTTGAAAGTTATTGTGAATTTACTAAAACTCACAAGAATCTGTACCTAGGGTATTTTTTTTTCAGAAAAATGTCATAACTCTTGTTTCCACTATTAGATCTTCATAAAAATTTAAGGAAAATTATGTAATGGTGTTATCTACAATTTTACTATAGTGATTGGCCTAATTTGGTGTTGTGTGAAAGTTATGAATGACAGTTCATTGCATTTCACAGTGAAAATTCTAAGTTTTTTTGCTTTCTTGTAACTTTCATCACATGGTATGGATTCATATTGCACTATATGGATGGAAGAATGATTTTATGATGTAGAGGGAAATATTTCCTTTCTTTTTCTTTTGGTTTGGTTCAATTTTGTGGTGATTTGCAAAAGTTATAAGCATTTTGGTGAAAACAACATGGAACCCTACCTAGGGTAACCCAAGGCAAGAAACATGTGATTTCTCACTATTCCTTTAGTGAAAAATGCCATTTATTTGTGGAGAGGTATATATTTATATATATTTTCATTTTCAAAAGTATCAAGTATGGATAGTGGAGTTTGCATGTGCTTTTATTAGACATAAGGCCTGATTTTCCTCATGTACCAGGCCTAAAAGCCCTAATAACTTGGTGAAATTGATTGTAGGATATTGGAGAGTGGTTATTGTGATTGGAGTTCAATTGTTTGAGACCCGATATGGTCTATTTGTAGTATTAGAATGGGTGTTGAGAGATTTTGAAACCTTGAACACATTCAGAGCATGCCTAACTGTTAATTAGGCCTAGTCAAAGCAAGAGGACAATCAAAATTTGAAGCTTTTTGTACAAAGTACCCTACCCAGGTTTTCAAATATGCTAAAGAATGACCAAATGGGTATCTGAAGCAAGTTTTCTTTCTTGGAGATCATTTCTGGTTGGGAAGTTATGTCTAAAAAAACCTATTTGAAAGGGTACTAGAAGGTATGAAGGCTTGTGATTCCTCATTTTCTTTCTTAGATAAACTATTGATGATTCATTATATGCTATTGCTTAATATTTTGGATTTCTATGATATGATGTTTTGGCTTGACGACAATATGATATGATGTTTAAGTGGACATATGCAATCCATTTTTGTATAATTAGAAATGAAAGGTGGGAAATTGTCTTTGCTTATAGTTTAGGACATAAAACAACAATCTTTTGCACTCTCATTCAAGGAAACCCTAGAGATCTCAGTTCAAGGATTAGAGACTAAAGAGGGTGTCCTACGGTCTGATTAGAGACTAAAGAGGGTTTCACCACCAAGCTAGGGCTTGGAAAGACTAATGAAATGCAATACCCAATCTTTAAACCTAATGCAATGAAAAGCTTCACTAAATGACCTAAAAATGCATGTAAATCAAAACAGAAAGTTGAGAGATTAGCAGTCTTCATCTGAAAATCTGTAAGAGCTTGATTGGAGACTTGAAATGCTGAATATGCTGAAATTAATGTCTATTGGGGATCATATGCTAGTCTGGGTGATTTAGTCCTAGATTAGGGTTTCTGAGATGAAATAGAAATCTAGTAGGGATATGTATAGAAATCCTAAAATCTACAAATCTGACTATATTGGGACTCGTACACCAAAAGTGTTGTATCTATCTAGTTTGGATTTTTTAGAGGATCTAGACCTAAATCTACTCTTCAACCTCTTCTTTGTCTGCTCAACTTGCTTTTTGGGTCTAAATTGTTGAATTTTTCTCTATAGGTATTCTCCAATGATCTTTTAGGTGATGTGACAACTTTGACAACCTTGAATACTTGAAAACTTTAAATACTTGAAAAATTTTCTCCAATCTTTCTCTTCAATATATCTTCAATCTACATCTACAGATCACACACTAAAGAGAGGGAAAATGTTGTTTTGTTAGTGGAAAGGGGTTTTCCTTGGTCAAACCCTATTTTGGTAATCAAACCTTGTAATGAAATCAAGTAAAATGAAGGAATGATGAATAAATAGCATGCAATATTAGAACTCACCAAAACCTAGCAATAAAGTGATCCAAACATGTATGAAGTGGCTCCAATGGATGTATATCTTGACTCTTTCTTCAATGTGATAGATCTTGAATTGAATGCTTGCTTGAATCATAAAAACCTACATCACAATTGTTAGCTCAAAAATAAACATGATGCATGATGACTTTGGCATGATGCTTGATACTTGAATAACGCTCTAAAAAACTTGATAATCAACCCTTGAATTCCCTTGAATTCTCTTGTAAGTGCTCACAATTTTGCTACAAGAATGCTTCATCAACTTTCCAGGTGAAATATGAGTGAAATAACCTTGTATTTATACTTGTTTATACAAAATTTCCCAAAATTACAACACTACAAGCCAACATCAGATCTAGGAGGATAAAATCCCACCAAGAATTTAAATTAAATTTAGTTTTAGGCCACACAAGACTCATACACCAGAAGTGGTGTATGAGTCCCATTAGGATTAACTATGAGACACATTTTTCAAAAATACTTAGATTCATGTGAAATCAGGATTAGGACCCTAAAACTTAGGTGGGACCCATATGCCCCAAGTGGAATATGTGTCCTAGATCACTAAATATGGGCCACACAACCAAAAATGACATGAATTATGATTGTTTTTTGGTCTATGTTGGTATTATCCTGGGAAAGATGCATTAAATGAGGCTTGTGGATGCAAAATAAGGTCAATTAAGGCATAAATAAGCCCAATTAATAATAAAAACCCTAGATAAGTGTGAAAGTGTGGTATAAAAATTTACAACACCTTAAATAAGGCACAACTAGGTTCATTTAGTTCAAAAGGGTCCAATACCTAATGTGAATGTTCTAGAAATATTACAACACTAAATCAAGGCAACATCAAGCTCATATTTTATAAGGAGGGCCAAAACAATTGTGAAAATGTCACGGATGAAATTTTTTGACACTACATTTAGCATCCACTTTAGTGAGAGGATGAACCTACTTAAAACTCACACTAAAGTAGATGAGATCACATCAAGAGTGGTTCAGTCGGACCATTGCTAGTGGGATAGGACAACACCAACCAAGAGGGTTGCACAAGCCCCTAGGATTGAGGTCCTATAGCAAACTAACATAGGTACAAAAGAACACACATGAAAAATTATATAACAAGCAATAAAAAGGCACAAGCATACACTGCCAAAGACAAAGAGAAAAAAAAATGGGGTGGAGGAAGCTTCAATTGTTTTTCTATCATGATATGGATTAGATCTAGGTTGTTTTTCCAAAAATGCACGTTGACTCTAAGGAAACAAAACTTCAGGCTATCCGGTGGGTGAGTATCCAAAGAGGTGAGACACATACACACACAACCAATATGTGCTCACACACACACAAGCAAGTGGCTATGGGAAAGTCATGCCTCAGTTTGGTTTCCCATCCAACAAGAGGAAATTTATACCTCCTCATAACTTTACTAAGGTGCCACACAACAATTAACTTTGAGCTTCATGAGGCAAGAAAATATTTTCATGCTTGGAACTCATGACCTAACCAGATGGATTCACATGAAAGAAAAGTGTGTTATGCAAGGTGGCCATATAAAAAAATTAGAAATGCAAAATAATGTAAAGAATGTTAAAATGATTTTTTCTTAATCCATGTAAGGTCTTTAACTTAGGGACATTATACCTAATGCCTCTAGGAGAGGACGAATTGAAGAATAGAAGATTCACAACTTAGGGGATGTAGTGTGTTGCATCAAGCTACAAAGAAGAATATAATATGCTAAGAGAGATCATGCTCTTGAAGGACATCACAACCAATGTCAGCACAAAGTGAAAGACACATCACAAGAAGTAAGAATACTACACCATGAAACATCAAATGTAAAATAATAATGCCAATATATGCCCCTACCTTAAAAAAATTGCTAAACACCATGCTCTGAGTAATTAGTTTAAAATGGAAAATGATAAATGCTAACGATAAAGAAAACATGAGAGCTCACTTGGAAATCCTTATGCCAAGTCACATGTTTCCAAATAAAGCTAATTCTTCAAAAGGAAAAGAGGGGTTGCCCTGAAAATGAAACTCCTAACACATGAGGGATCTATGCATTTTGGGTTAGTATGTTCATGCTACAATGTTTTTAATAGAGCCTATAATTGTCATCATTTCCCAAATACTCATAGAACTTGAAGAATGGCACAAAGAGAGCAAAAACAAAGAAAAAACATTTCTGGTAAACATGGAAGAGACATGAATGTCTCAACACCTTGCATCATCACCAAAAGGAAAAAACACAAGACAAATAAAAGATAAAGGAAAAGCTTTTAGTTCAACATGGAAGAGACATGAATGTCTCGATGCCTTGCATCATCCCCAAAAGGAAAACACAAGACTAATGGAAAATGATTACAACATAGAGAAGAATGTAGATACAAATAGAGGAATTTCACAAAAGAGAGATAAATTAAATAGAATAGTATGGTGGATCACATCACGTACGTGCAATCACAAAAAGGAAACTATACAAAAGACTAGTTAAGCACATGCGAGTCAACCTATTAACAAGTTTTCTACATCCCAATTCTATTCATTATATATGGAAGGCATACAACTATCCAAAGGGACAATAGAAAGTGTCGAACTAGGACTATTACCAAGTTCAACACGGTCCTTCTTAGGAGAATTATCATTTAAGCTCATGGAAAAGGAAAACAATGTGTTCAATTCATTATGCACCTCTTCATCTATTTTAGCAATCTCCTCATCATCATCTAAATTAATCACAATAGGAGGTTGAATGATAATTTACAAAGAAGGTTTTAGCTCTTTTTGCGGTTGTGATATAGGATCATTTTGTTTCAGTGAAGGGGGAGATTCATTGTGCATTGCTTCAGTTAGGCTTGGATTTTGATTTGATTTTTTTGTTTCTTCATTTAACCTTTGAGAAAAAGCATGAAGCCTACACCTATGCTCTCTAGCATGTCTATTTATTTTAGTACAACTTTCAAGTTGCATTTGTGTAGGAGCAGATTAATCAACCATAGGTTTCTTTTCTTCCCTAAGGGGAGTAACAAAAGGAGCCATGGAAGGTTGTTCAACCATTCTCTCTTTATATTTGTAAACCTATTTTATTTTAGGAGGCGTGATGGGATTGTTTTCATTATCTCTTGGTCTTTTGTGGGAAATAGGAAAAGGATTTGGTTGGTCTTGGTTGTTTGGAATGTCTTTAGGTTCGATCATGGTTTTTTCAAGGATGGTAGGCTTAGTCATAGGTTGAGGCATGTTTTTAAGGGATAGTTTGGCTATGAATTTTTCCTTGAACTTTTGGTAGGACTTAAAAAAAAAAGTCTTCACGAGGTTTAATAGGTTCCATAGGCTTGGGCCAAAAACATATAATGAAAAGTTTCCACGGGAAGACAAAGGGTTAAAGCTACCATGATACAAAGTAAAAATTTCATTGTTAAAGGGAAACTTTAAGCATTTATGGACGATTGACGAGACTACTTCCATGGAGTGTAGCCATGGGTAACCAAACTTCACACCGAATTGATCTAATGTCAATATGATGGAGAATGAGACATCTAATTTTTTCGGTCCTATTTATAAACGTAAGATAATTGATCCCATCATAGGGCAAGTGAAACCATTATTTGTCTTTATCCATGCTTTTGGTTTATCATATGTTTCTTGATAGAGCTCATGAACAAGTAAGAATTCTTTGGTGATCACATTCTCTCCACAAAAAGGATCTATTAATATCCCATTAGTGGGCTTATCATTGATTTGGTTGACTATGTAAAGAGTACCATCGGGTGCATGTTTAAGTTTATCTTTAGTTGAGAAAGTAATGCCAAGATGATTTTTAGTTCGGCCCTTATGAGGTATTACTTGAATCAATCCAACCATATCATCTGTAGGACCTTGTTCATCAATATCTATGCAATCTTGTTGAACAATATCACTGTTCTCATCATCCGTGTCAACACTAATCACATTATTCTTTCTAGTTTCACTTGCTTTGAAAAATGAGATGTAATGATTCTAGGCATAGGGTTGGTAAATATTTGTAAGTTGTGGTTGGGAGGGGCAACAAACATATTTTCTTTATCATTAACACCTCCAATTTGAAGTCGACTTGAATCAATGGTGTCTTACAAAAGATGTTTTAGATGCTTACAATGTTATGTGTCATGTCCATTTTGTCGATGATAATGGGAATAGGAATTTGATCTAAAGTTTGGAGGAAAACGTTTATTAGGATTGGGAGTTTTAACGGGAGGCAAGGTAATCATTTTCTATTTTAAAATTTGTGACATTATTTTATAGAGGGTATCAGGTAAGGGAGTGAATTGTCTTTTTGGTTCCCCATAGTCAAAGGGTATCGTCACTTTTAGAACTTCTTGGGTATTGACACATGTTGATTTTTTTTTTGAGGGGGATTGAATTGTAGGAAGCCCTTATTCTATTTTCTAAAAGGTTGACAATTTTTTTGGTTTATAGTTTTAAACTTCTCAGGATGCCTAGAGGTGGGTTTTGTTTCACGACTACTAAATTTTTTTTTATAATCACGAAGGGTAATACATAAGTGCACAAAGGAGGGAAAATTCATCATGGTAATCTTATCTTGTGTCTTACTTTGAAGGTTCATAATGAATGTATTTTGAAGGTGAGGGTCAAGAATTTTTACGTCAATTTTGGACTAAAGTGATTGATAGCATGAAATAAAGTCAGTAATCTTTTCCTCTTCTTTTGGCTTACATCTCATTCAATCAAATAATATCAATTTAGGAGTCATATGCACTTGAAAATGGTTTATAAATGCATCAAAAAGTTCATTGAATGAACAGATTCAATTATTTAGTAATGGGGAAAACCATTTTAAGGTAGTGTCCTTCAAGGATCTAAGGAAAAGCTTAGCCAAAAGCTTATCCTCAAGAATAAAGTCACTACATAAGGCAGTATAAGCAGAATCATGTTAGAAGGATCTCCTTTTCCCCCCATATTTTTCAAGTCTAGGCACCTCTATACCTTGTGGCATTGGCATTCTCAATATCTCCAAGGACAAGGGATTTCTTTTGACATAATATGTAGTTTGGTCATGTTGGTTTTGATTGATGGTGGAAACTTTCTTTTGAATGGATGAAACTATTTGCAAAAGTTGGTTTATGAGAGGGTCATTGTTTGCATTTGGAGATGGAGGTGAATAAGGTAGAGGTGTGTATGTGTTCAAGGGACAAGTGAATGGAATGCTTATAGGTGGTAGAGTGGTAGGAGATATGACATGTGATGCCAAAAAAGTACTAGGAATGCTTGCAAAAATAACCAAGGAAGGAATCACATTACTAGTAGATTGTACAGTTGTGGTGACTTGAGGATTGGTATAGGTTGGAATAGAGGTAATTGTTGTGGGAGGAGGAATTTGAATTCCTCATTGACTTGCAAAATTGTTCAGAGGAAAAAAAAAACTAGTAGTTGATATAAGATGTGGTCCAAAAATCTGAATTATGTTATGCATAAGATCAACTCCTTTAGTTTCAATCATGCGATGTAGGTTATCTATAGTAGGGATAGTAGTGGTTGAAATGTTTTCAGTGATTGTTTGATTTTTTAGGTTTTCTAAGTCTTCGTGAATTTTTATTATGTTTTCTTTTGGAATAATAGCGACCATTGTTTCAACATGTGTCATAGTACTTGAAGGAAAAGAGTTATCAATGGTTTAGTCCATACCTAGTGAACTAATGTTAACACTAGGAGTGAAATAGCTAGATAACCCAAGATCCATGATGATTGTACTATCATGGGATGACATGTTTCTAAAACTTCATCTCACTATCGTATTAGCAATAGGACACCAAGTAGAAAAGATCATACAAGGGATAATCAAGGAAATGCAAGATGTAATGATGCTAAATGAAATGCAATGAAATGAAGAAAACATAAACTCTAAAAACTAAAATAGGAAACTAACAATAGAAAAAATAAGCATAGAAACAAAGTTTTGAATGCTTGAAAATGCAGTTTAAATTTTGTGTTGTGACTAAATCATCCAGAAGGGTGTATGAGTTCTAGTGTAGATTTTTTTCTTTAACTTTGGAAAATTTTGAATGATAGATATGATTTTTGGTTTGCATGATGTCTAGGCTAAGTGAAAATCCTAATTTAAGATGATATTCAATGATGAAAGATGAAAAAATGCAACCTATATGCACTTTCACTAATGAAAAAATTAGAAACCCTATCCAATTAACTAATAAAAAATATAATGCAATGTTAATGGAAGCTAAATATAGGATGATGATGATGCACTCTAAATCAGAATTAAGATTTTCTAAATGCATGTTCAAAAAAGGAAAGGTGGAAAATTGTTGTTGCTTATGGTTTAGGACATAGAACAATAATCTTCTTCACTCTCATTCAAGGAAACCCTACAGTTCTCAAACCAAGGATGAAGTAAGGGAAGAAGATCCAAAAATAGGGCATCCTAGGGTCTGATTAGAGACTAAAGAGTGGTTGACCACCAAGCTAGGGCTTGGAAAGACCAATGAAATGCAATACCTAATGTTTAAACCTACTAAAATATAAAACATCACTAAATGATGTAAAAATGCTTGTAAATCAAAACAAAAAGTTCAGAGGTCAGAGGTTTACACGTAGAAATATGTAAGAGCTTGATTGAAGAATTGAAATGCTAAATATGCTAAAATTAATAGCTGATAGGACTCATAAACTAGTCTGGGCGATTTAGTCCTAGATTAGAGTTTTTCGGTAGAAACAAAAATTTGGGAGAGATATGTCTAGAAATCCTAAGATTTGCAAATCTAAGTGTAATGGGACTTATACGCCAAAAGTGATGTATCAGTCTAGTTTGGAATTTTGGAGGATCTACACCAGAATCTAATCTTCAACCTCTACTCTATATTCTCAACTTCATTTTTGGGTCTAAATTACTAAAATATACTCTATAGGTGTTCTCCAATGATCTTGTAGGTTATGTGACAACTTTGAAAACTCTGAATACTTGACAAATTTTCTACAATCTAGATCCACAAATCACACACTAAAGAGAGGAAAAAATGTTGTTTCATTATTGGAAATGGGTTTTCCTTAGTCAAACCCTGTTTTGGTAATCAAACCTTGGAATGAAATCAAATGAAATGAAGGAATGATGAATGGCCAACATGAAATGTTACAACTCACCAAACCTTAGAAATAAAGTGCTACAAACATGTATGAAGTGGATACAATAGATGTGTTGGTGTTTTTTTAAGAACCAAACTTAATCTGAGTCCATACCTACATGAATCTTCTAGAACTCAATTATCAACAAGGGTGAGGATTAGCCAACACTTAAGTGAAGCACTTAGAGCCTCACTTTTCTTTGGGCTCTGTGAGACCCAAGAGGCTAATCCTACATATTCTCATAATATCTCAACTTGATCAAGAGCATTTCTTCACATAGATATATTCCTCAAGAAATCAACATCATCTAAGGCTTGGAAGACCTCCTATGAAGTTGCTATTTGTTTTAGGGAATACGTTGATACTTGAAGGTCAGTGCGGTGTAATTTAAAGTATGTTATGAATTCATTTCAATTTTGAATCTCCAACTAGATTGATTACTAGCTTAGTCATCCACAAGATAAACTAATAGAAAAACTAGTGCCCTATCTAAGGGAACAATGGAGTCATACTTTGCAATCAATCAGTAATACAACTATAGTTGAACATCAGTAATCAATGGACTATCAGCATGCTACTTTGTAGCATCCAACTCTCTACATTTTAAAAAATTTCTTCCTTACCAAATCCTATATCCTTTTCCCAAAAACCAATGGTCTCATTTTAGCATTAAATCAACTCATTGAATTGAAGCACAAGAAAACCCATTCAATAAGTGCAAATAACAAAAGAAAAATGACATTATAATTAACAATTTCATTCATAATAAGCAAGAAAATACATAGGAGAGCAATATTCTAGAAGTAATATTCTCTTTCATTACTGATACTGCTTTGTAAAACTATATTTAAGATCATCACACAGTATAAATTATTACCTAGATTGGCTTCTGATATATTTTCTAATTTATCTATTTACATTCTATTGATCCTTGAGAAAATCTTTCACCTAGACCTTTCTTGGACTCAAAGTTTTCTGAACTCTATAACTTCATCCATGAAATCCCTTTTATAAACAGGGGAGCAACAAGCATCTAGCTAAGTTACAATTTCATTTCATTTCAAAAACCTCATTTCAACCGCTTCCTTGGAAAACTCCCCAAACGGTTTTATGCAATCATTTGAGAACAAGGGAGGAAAAAAGAAAAAACACACGTATGATACCATTAGTCATTGCCACGTCCATGTTGAACAAAAAATATTTCGTATCATATTAGCCAGAGGACCTCCACATTAGCATGGAGGAGTAAAAGAAAAACCATAGACATATTGAAACAAATATCTCCTATGCAAAGACCATGGTGTCATAAAAAAAAAACAAGAAGAAGACCCTATTCTGAGTTTTCAGCATCAAAGAATGCTCAACCACTCCTTGTTCACGATGAAATTGGAGGAACCATTATGACATCATCATTAGAGCTCCCATATGGAACTAGAGAGAGAAGATACTGGCCATATACTGAGTCAGTCTCACCTTCAAAATCTGAAGGACTATTAGAGAGCACAATGGGAGAATTATGTTTTCCCAGGTAGGCCCTATGACCCTTATCTTTTTTCCTGGCCTTCTTTGCTGGCTGAGCTAGCTCCTTTCCCTTAAAATTGACCATTTCTTTTCGAATGGTCCTATTTCTCAAGTTGTACATACTTTGAACAATTGCTTTCTTCTTGTGACCTTGAGCCCTCATCTTACCCTTTGAAACCTTAGGGGATGCCTAGTTTTCTTGCTCAATTATAGATATATCCTCATAACACTCAAACACATTAAGCCAACTAGACCTCCTAATCGGCTGAATTGGCACACCAGTCTTTCCCATCTCTAAAATGAATAGAAGTTGACAAATCAAAAGAATTTGAATCAAACCTATAGGGAAACACACCTACAAACCTAGAAAATTGCACCCAGTCTGAGAAAAGGAAAATCCTAAATAGACTAAAGCATGAACAATAGAGAGCCCAATTGAATACTAACTCACCCAGGGCAAGAACATTCAATACCTAACTCATGGAGAATTAACACCTTCACACTTCTTCACTAACCCACACCTCACATTCACTGTAGATTGGAAAGATGGTGAAGATGAACAACGAGCAATCTGCATTAAATAGACAATTTGGGCCATGTAGAAATTAATGATTCAAAAAATCCTCATGTGAGCCAGTTGATAACTTAGTAGTTCGGCTTTGAATCTAGGCCATCAATATTAAAGAATTTAAAACTTCATCTATGGCGATCATGATCATCATTTTTCGGCCTTTAGCAACTTGTTCCTAGAAAACAACGGTGCCACCTCAAATGTTGCCACATTTTCCCTTAATATTGATTAATTATACATGATCTGATAATTAACATGTATCACCAACCTAAACCATGCTCCTTCATTAATATTGGTGAAGTACATATGACCAAAATTTTGAAGAGAAAAGTTCCTCATAACTTCATCTCTCTTCACTAGCCTCCCCCAAAATTTTAGGGTGCAATCAGTGATGAGAGTATTGTCATGATGAAGTTCAGTCTATTGGATCATCTTGCTTTAAATATGCATCAATGGTTCTCCATGCATCTCACTACTTTCCTTTTTTCTTTATGCAATGTCCTTAGGATTCTACCATGTTGCCTCTTAATGTAATAGTTTTCACTTATCACTGATACATCTCTTCCATCATTCACTTAATCAGTGATGTAAGCATCCATGCGATAAAATCTCAACACTTTGATTTGAGGCCCATCCTTGATCACATTCATTTTCCCATTGCACATTGCTAATCAAACTTCACACCTTGGATCCAATTAGCAACGAGGGATACATCATAGATGCTAGGTTAAGACACGTACACTTGCATGAAAATAAATTATACAAAAGACATCATACATAAGACCTTTCTAAATTATTGAAAGAAACCTTTCAGAGAATCTCATCACTCATCATTGTTTTGAAAGTTAAACCTTGGAATGAATCCATGATGAGCAATAAAATACAAAAGAAATAGGCCATCGCTCATTGCTAATTCTCCTCATGCAGTTTGCAAGAAATTAGCAATGTGAGATTTACATAGTGACATTGTGTATTGTGTATTGCTAATATAGAACTTATCACTTAAAACATATTCATGATACGTGATGCATGGAAAACCCATCATATTGGTCATCGCTAATTAAAATTTATCATTTCATGACCATCTGTGATTAGTGATGAAAATAAGAACATAAGGTCAGAGGCCATCGCTTATCACTATTACAATACTCATGGCTCAAAAGCCATTAGCGATAGGTGATCATTCAGTGATACAAGGAACATTGCTCATCGCACATTGATATCAAGAGCTCCAACAACTATTCACAATGAGTGAAAATAAAGAAATAATGCTCATTGCTTGTCGCTAATTTAGAACATACACTCCTGAAGAGATCAATGATGAGTGATAAAGAGAGATGGCCGACGAGATTTAAGTGAAAAAATTTAGGCATGTTCTCATAAGTCGTTCTAATGAAGGGGAACCCCTAGAATGATATGATAGAAAGGGATCAAAGACTCCTAAGTCATAAAATGAAAAGGATGTAAAAGGCCAAAAAGGATCTTTCTTAACCTCATAAAAATAAGAAACTCAGACCTATGCATGGGGGACTGGTTACCCAATGATAGTGAATGACATAAGATGTTTTGAACTAACCAGTAATGGGCAATAGGAAGTCAATAGTTAAAAAGAACCCCCCAACAGTGAAGAGAAAATAAACCCTAATCCCTTTAGATATCATCCCAACATTAAAATGAAACAAGGACTTGAGATGGAACATAAAAAATTTGTAGGTTCCATCAGGATGTAGATCTTGACTCTTGCTTGTATGTGATAGATTTTTAATTGAATGCTTGCTTGAGTCATAAAACCCTACATCACAATTGTTGCTAAAAAATAAACATGATTCATGATGAATTTAACATAATGCTTGATACTTGAATAATTCTCCAAAACACTTGATAATCAACCCTTGAATGCTCTTGAATGCTCTTGTAAGTGCTCACAATTTTTCTACAAGAATGTCTCATCAAATTACTAAGTGCAAAATGAGTGAAATAACCTTGTATTTACATTTTTTTATGCCAAATTTCCTAGAATTATAACACTACAAGATGACATTGGATCGAGGGGGAGAAAATCCCACCAAGAAATTGAATTAAATTTAATTTTGGTCCACACAGGACTCATACGCCACAAGTGGCATATGAGTCCCATTAGGCTTAACTATGGGACACATTTTTCAAAAATACTTAGATTCATGTGAAATCAGGATCAAAAGCCCAAAACATAGGTGTTACCCATATGCCCCAGGTGGCGTATGAGTCCCAAATCACTAAATCTAGGCCACACAAAATAAAATGACATGAATTATGATTGTATGTTGGTTTATGTTGGGATTATCCTAGGAAATATGCATTAAATGAGGCTTGTGGATACAAAATAAGGCCAATTAAGGCATAAAGGAGCCCAATCAATAATGAAAACCATAGATAAGTGTGAAAGTCTGGTATAACACTTTACAACACTTTAAATAAGGCACAACTAGGTTCATTTAGTTCAGAAGGGCCCAAGACCTAATGTGATTGTGCTAAACACATTACAACACTAAATCAAAGCAACATCAAGCTCAAATGTTATGAGGGCCCAAACAATTGTAAAAATGTCACATACGACATTTTTCGATACTACATTTAGCACCCACTTTAGCGAGAGGATGAACCTACTTCAAACTCACACTAAAGTAGATGAGATCACAAAAAGAGGAGTTCAGTTGTACCGATGCTAGTGGGATAGGAAAACACTGACCAAGAGGTTGTCCAACCCCCGAGGATTGAGGTCCTATAGAAAAATACCATAGGCACAAAAGAACACACATGAAAAATGATATAAGGAGCAATAAAAAGGCACAAGCATACACTGCCAAAGAAAAAGAGAAAAGAAAAAAAAAAGAGGGGTGGAGCAAGTTTCAACCATTTTTACATCATGATATGGATAAGATCTAGGTTTTTTGTCCAAAAATGCATGCTCACTCTAAGGCAACAGAACTTCAGGCTACCCGGTGGGTGAGCATCCAAATAGGTGAGACATATATGCACGCATCTAGTATGTGATCACACACACAAGCAAGTGGCTATGGGAAATTCATGCCTCAATGTGGCTTCCCATCCACCTAGACCAAAGTTATACCTCTTGATAACTTTGATAAGGAACCACACAAAAATTGACTTCGAGCTTCATGATGTAAGAAAAGCTTCATATGCTTGGAACTCATTAACAAACTAGATGGCTTCACATGCAAGAAAAGTGTGTTATGCAAGGTTGCCATATAACAAAAATTGAAAATGCAAAATAGTGTAAAAAAAATTCAAAGGAGTATTGCTTAATCCATGTAAGGTATTTAATTAGGAGACATTATGATTAATGTCTCCAAGAGAGGACCAATTGAAGAATATAAGTTTCACAACTTAGGGGATGTAGTGTGTTGCATCAAGCCACAAAGAGGAATACAATATGCTAAGACAGGTCACTCTCTTGAAGGAAATCACACCTAATTTCAACACAAAGCCAAAGACACATCGCAAGAAGTAAGAAGAGTACACCATGAAACATGAAATATAAAAGAGTAATGCCACTATATGCCCCCTCTTTAAATAATTTACTAAACACCATGTTGTGAGCAATTACTTTAAAGTAGAAAATGATAAATTCTTATGATAAATAGTACATGAGAGCTAACTTTGAAATCCCTATTCCAAGTCATATGTTTCCAAATGAAGCTATGTCTTGAAAAGGAAAAGAGGGGTTGCCCCGAAAATGAAACTATTAACACATGAGGGATCTATGGATTTTGGGCTAGTATGTTCATGCTACAATATTTTTAAGAGAGCCTAGAATTGTCATCATTCCCCAAATACTCATAGAACTAGAAGAATGACATAAAAAGAGTGAAAAAAAGAAAAATCCTTTTAGGTAAACATGGAAGAGACATGAATGTCTCGATTCCTTGGGTCATCCCCAAAGGGGAAAAACAATACAAAGAAAATATAAAGGAAAATAATTTTGGTCTACATGGGAGAGACATGAATGTCTCAACGCCTTGCATCATCCCCAAAAGGAAACAACAAGAAAATTCGAAAATGATTACAGCATAGAGAAGAATGTAGATACAAATAGATGAATTTCACAAAAGAGGGAGATAAATTAAATAGAATAGTATGGTGGATCACATAATGTACTTGCAATCAAAAAATAGAAACAATACAAAAGACTAGTTAGGCACATGCAAGTAAACTTGTTGCAAGTCATTCGCATCCCAATTGTGTTCATCATATACAGAAGATAGAAAGTGTTGAACTAGGACTATTACCAGTTCAACACTCTTCTTAGGAGAATTACTATTTAAGCTCATGGAAGAGGAAACCATTTTTTTCAATTCATTATGCACCTTTTCGTCTATTTTAGCAATCTCCTCATCATCACCTAAATTAATCACAACATGAGGTTGAATGATAATTTCCAAAGAAGGTTTTAGCTCTTGTTGCAGATGCGGTATATAATCTTTTTGTTTCGGTGAAGGGGGAGATTCATCGTGCATTCCTTCAGTAAGGTTTGGATTTTAATTTTCTTTGTTTGATTCATCATTTAACCTTCAAGCAAGAGAATGATGCCTATGCATACACTCTCTAGAATGTCTATTTATTTTAGTACAACATTCAAGTTGCATTTTTGTAGGAGCAGGTTGATCAACCATAGGTTTCTTTTCTTCCCTAAGGGGAGGAACAAAAGGAACCATGGAAGTTTATTCAAAAAATTTCTCTTTAGATTTGTAAACTTATTTTATTTTAGGATGTGTGATGAGATTGTTTTCATTATCTCTTGGTATTTTCTAGAAAATAGGCAAATTATTTGTTTGGTCTTTGTTATTTGGAATGTCTTTAGGTTTGATCATGGTTTCGTCAAGGATGGTAGGCTCAATCATAGGTTGAGGCATGTTTTTAAGGGATAGTTTTGCTATGTATTTCACCTTGAACTTTTGATAGGGCTTGAAAAATAATTCTTCATGACGTTTAATAGGTTCCATAGGCTTGGGCCAAAAATAATGTAATGAAAAGCTTCCACGGGAAGAAAAAGGGTTAAAGCTACTATGATGCAAAGTAAAAATTTCATTGTCAAAGGGAAACTTTAAGAATTTATGCACAACCAATGAGACTACTTACATGGAGCATATCCATGGGTAAACAAGCTTCACACAGAATTGATCCGACATCAATATGATGGAGAATGAGACATCTAATTTTTTTAGTCCTATTTGTAAAGGTAAGGTGACTGATCCCATCATAGGGAAAGAGAAACTGTATGTGTCTTTATCCATGACTTTTTTTTATCATATGTTTCTTGATATATCTCATGCACAAGTAAGAATTCTTAGGTGATCACATTCTCTCCACATACATGATCTATTAATATCCCATTAATGGGCTTATCATAGATTCAACCGACTATGTAAAGAGGAACATAGGGTGCGTGTGTAAGTATATATTTAGATGAGAAATAAATTCCAAGAGGATTTTTAGTTTGGAACTTATGAGGTATGACTTTGATCAATCCAGAAATATCATCAATTGGACCCTTTTCATCAATATCTATGGGATCTTGTTGAACAGTATCATTGTTGTTGTCATCTGTGTCAACACTCATCACATCATTCTTTTTAATTTCACTAGCATTGGCAAATGAAATATTATGATTCCAGGCATAGGGTTGGTAAATATTTGTAAGTTATGGTTAGGAGGGGAAAAAAACTTATTTACTTGATCATTAACACCTCCAATTTTACGTTGGTCAGAATCAATGAGATCTTGCACAAGATGATTAAGATGCTTACAATGTTCAATGTCGTGTCTATTTTTTCGATGATAATGGAAATAGGAATTTGATCTAATGTTTAGAGGAAAAGGATTATTAGGATTGGGAGTTACAATGTTAGGCAAGGTAATCAATTTATGTTCTAAAATTTGTGACATTATGTTACAGAGGGTATCAGGTAAGGGAGTGAATTGTCTTTTTGGTTCCCCATAGTTAAAGGGTATCATCACTTTTACAACAACTACTTTGGTATTGACACATGTTGATTTATTTGTTGAGGGGGATTGAATTGAAGGAAGAATTTATTATTTTTTCTAAAAGTCTTACAATTGTTTTGGTTTATAGTTTTAAACTTCTCAGGACAGCTAGAGGTGGGTTTTTTTTCACAACTACTAACTGAATTTTGATAATCATGAAGGGTAGTACATAAGTGCACAAAGGAGGGGAACTTCATCATGGTAAGCTTATCTTGTATCTTACTTTGCAAGTTCTCAATGAACATCTTTTGAAGGTGAGGGTAAGGAATCTTTACATCAATTTGGGACTAAAGCGATTGATAGCGTGAAATAAATTCAGTAATATTTTCCTCTTCTTTTTGCCTACTTCTCATCAAATCAAATAATATCATCTTAGGAGTCATATGCACTTGAAAATGGTTTATAAATGCATCAAAAATTTCATTGAATGAATGAATTGAGTTATTCAGTAATGAGGAAAACCACTCTAAGGCGGTGTCCTTCAAGGATCTAAGTAAAAGCTTAGCCAAAAGCTTATCCTCAAGAATAAAGTCACTACATAAGGTAGTATTATCAAAAATATGGTTAGAAGGATCTCCTTTCTTCCCATATTTCTGAAGTTTAGGCACCTCTATACCTTGTGGCATCAACATTCTCAATATCTTCAAGGACAAGGGATTGGTTTTGACATAATATGTGGTTTGGCCATTTTTATTTTTATTGATGGTGAAAACTTGCTTTTGAAGGGATGAAACGGTTTGCAAAAGTTGGTTTATGAGAGGATCATTGCTTGCATTTTGAGATGGAGATGAATAAGGCATAGGTGTGTATGTGTTTGAGGGACAAGTGAATCGAATGCTAAAAGGTGGTACAGAGGTAGGAGATATGGTGTGCAATGGTACAAAAGTGTTAGGAATGCTAGCAGAAACACCCAAGGAAGGAATCACATTACAAGTAGGTTGAATTGTTGTGGTGACTTGAGGATTGTTATAGTTAGGAATAATGAAATTTTTGTGGGAAGGGGAATTTGAATTCCTCCTTGACTTGTAACATTGTTTGGAGGTAAAGGACAACTATTGGTTGATATAATACATGGTCCAAAAATCAAAATTATGTTATGCATAAGATGAAATCCTTTAGTTTCAACCATGCGATGTATGTTATCTATAGTAGGGATAGTAGTGGTTGCAATGTTTTCAGTGCTTCTTTGATTTTGTAGTTTTTCTAAGTCTTCATAAATTTATATTATGTTTTCTTGTGGAATAATAGTGACCATTGTTTCAACATGTGTCACAATATTGAAGGAAAAGAGTTATCAAGGGTTTGGTCCATACCTAGTGAAATAATATTAACACTAGGAGTGAAAGAGTTAGACAACCCAAGATCCACTATGATTGTACTATCATGGGATGACATGTTTCTCAAACTTCATCTCACTATAGTATTAGCAATAGGACACCAAGTAGAAAAGCTCATACAAGAGATAATCAAGGAAATTTAAGATACAATGATGCTAAGTGAAGTGCAATGAAATGGAGAAAACAAAAAATCTGAAAATTGAAACAGGAAACTAACAATAGAAAACATAAGCTTAGAAATAGAGTTTTGAATGCTCGAAATGCAATTTAAATTTTTTACTAGGAGTAAACTGTCCAGAGGGTTGTATGAGTCCCATTCTAGGTGTTTTGCTTTAATTTTAGAAATTTTTGAATGATTGCTATGTTTTCTTGTTTGGATGATGTCTAGGCTAAGGGAAAGTCTTGATTTTAGATGATATTCAGTGATGCAAGATGAAAAAATGCAACCTATATGCACTTTCACTAATGCAACAATTAAAAACCCTATATGCCAATTAAATAATGTAAAATTTATTGCAATGTTAATGCAAGCTAAATCGAAGATGATGATGATGCACTCAAAATTAGAATTAAGACTTTTTAAATGCAAGTTCACCAAAATGAAAGGTGGAAAATTGTCATTGATTATGGTTTAGGACATAGAACAACAATCTTCTTCACTCTCATCCAAGGAAACCATAGAGATCTGGTAGTAGGGTGTCCTAGGGTATGATTAGAGACTAAAGAGGGGTTCACCACCAAGCTAGGGCTTGGAAAGACTAATGAAATGCTATACCTAATGTTTAAACCTAGTGCAATAGAAAACTTCACTAAACAACCTAAAAATATGTATGTAAAAAAAAATAGAAAGCTGAGAGATCAAAGGTGTGCACCTTGAAATATATAAGAGATTGATTGAAGACTTGAAATGTTGAATATGGTAAAATTAATTTCTTCTAGGACTCATACACTAGTCTAGATGATTTAGTCCCAAATTAGGGTTTCTGGGTACAAACATAAATCTGGTAGAGATATGTCTATAACTCCTAAAATTTGCAAATCTGACTATACTAGGACTCATACAAAAATGTGGCATATCAGTCCAATTTGTCTTTTTAGGAGGATCTAGACCTAAATCTACTCTTCAACCTCTACTTTTTCTGCTCAACTTGATTTATGGGTCTAAATTGTTGAATTCCTCTCTATAGGTTTCTCCAATGATCTTGTAGGTTATGTGACAACTTTAACAACTTTGAATACTTGACAACTTTTCTCCAATCTAGATCTGCAAATCACATAGTAAAGAGAGTGAAAAATGTTGTTTTGTTAGTGGAAATGGGTTTTCCTTGGTCAAACCCCATTTTGGTAAGCAAACCTTGTAATGAAATCAAATGAAATGAAGGAATGATGAATGACCAACATGCAATGTTACAACTCACTAAACCCTAGCAATAAATTATTGTAAACATGTATGAAGTGGTTCCAATGGATGTAGATCTTGTCTCTTGCTTGAATGTGATAGATCTTCAATTGAATGCTTTCTTGAATCATAAAACCCTACATCACAATTGTTAGCTAAAAAATAAACATGATGCATGATGACTTTGACAAGATGCTTGATACTTGAATAATGCTCTAAAATACTTGATAATCATCCCTTGAATGCTCTTGAATTCTCTTGTATGTCCTCATAATTTTTCTACAAGAATGCTTCATCAACTTGCTAGGTGAAAAATGAGTGAAATAACCTTGTATTTATACTTGTTTATGCAAAATTTCTCAAAATTACAACACTAAAATCTGAATTCAGTTCTTGGAGGATAAAATCTCACCAGTAATTTGAATTAAATTTAATTTTGGACTACGTGGGAATCATACACCAGAAGTGGCGTATGAGTCACATTAGGCTTAACTATGGGACACATTTTTCAAAAATACTTAGATTCATGTGAAGGGTATGTGCAGGATCATGGTGGGCCAAAAAGTGGCAATGAGGAAAAAAACACATCTTTCACTGACCGAAAAACGTGAAAAGAAGATGTTGACTTTTTTTAGGCTTGGGTGTCACCATACCAAACACCAAACCTAGTTTTACAAATTGGATATCCGATTTGCAAAAAGCATATATAGAGAAAGTCAGTCGTTGTTTTGAAGTCATTTGACAATGAAGAACCCACGTGCACACAGTGCATTGCTTCTTCGAGTAACGCATATCCGATTTGGGAAAAATCCAATTTGGAAAGGTAACTTTTTTTAATTTTTATTTGATTTCATTCAATTTTGATTTAGATTTGAATAATTTCATATGGTTTTTTGTGTATTTTTTTAAAAAATAGGGTTTTGATTGAATTTTTGTGAAAATTTTGAGTTTAGAATGGATTTTGATAAAAAATGATTTTTTGTGGATTTTTTTCGCAATAGGGTTTCTTATTGAATTTTTATTAAAAAATTGAATTTAGAATGGATTTTGATTAAAAAATGAATGTATTTTGTGGATTTTTTTTCAAAATAGGGTTTTTGATTAATTATTTATGAAACAATTGAGTTTAGAATGGATTTTGATAAAAAAATGAATGTTTTGAATGGATTTTGATTTAAAAATAGTGTTTCATTTATATTGTCTAATTTTGCATTAATTATTTTTTAACTTTAATCAGGTATTATGGTTGCCGAGAATGAGAATGCACAAATTCCACCAGTTGAGAATGAAAATCCACCAGCTGAGAATCAAAATGTAGAAATGCCAAATGCTCCACCACCTCCGTAGCCATCAATTGAAGACTCAATTCATGAAAAATTAGAGCAATTGAGGGGAATTTGTGATGTTTATAAGAAAATCCCTCGATTATCCCGTATGTCAACCACATTGACAAGAATAATTACAAATGTAGAAACCCTCCCCACCCAACATAATGCATTTCATTCATGGCAATAAACTATGAGGCAATATTATGCATGTGGATTGTCTTATGATGATGTGAAAGATCTCCAAATAGCAAAATCCCAAATAGCCTCTTTATTTATTAACCCTAGCACTGGTTTTCCAGTTAATGTTAACAAACCAAAAATTTCTATAAAATGGTGCACACATAGGGGCATAGTAGATAAATTTTGGGATCGTTGGTGTATGGTTTTTGATAAACCATCCAACAATAATCTTGATGTACCTTTTTACTCTATTAAAAAATTATATGCTGATTTTTTGTTAGGGCATCATGTCAATTACTTTGACATTAAACCCTTCTAGGGCATTGGTGGAGGTATGCCCCAGGATAGGCCAGGGGTAGCTAGAGTAGTTAGGCGCCCACATGTTCCTCATCCTCCCCTTCCTCTACCACCTCCAGTACAACATACATATATTACAGAGGATGCAACCACACAAACGATCTAGGCCATTCACTCTTTGAGTGGTCTTTTGGTTTCCCATGCTTCTTCAGTAGCTCAGCCACAGTTTGGTGATCTTGGCGATGGATCCAGTCATGCTGCATCATCCTCCTCAGTTCCACATATTTGTGTGCCACATATTTGCAATATGTGCTAGCAAATATGTTTGGGTCCTATTGTACAACCCCCTAAGCAGCCATTAGATACTTCTGATTATGACATCTAGGATGTGGAGATTATAGCAGATCACATGCAAGGGAGTGGAGCACACCCTACAGAGTCCTCTCCTACTAGAGAGGTTGACATTGGAGTAGTTACATAGGTAACATTTAAGGTGTAAATTCATAATTTGCACTTTTTTAAAAATGAATATTAATAAGAGATAGTATCAAGTACTAATATTTATTTACATGGTTTATTTAACAATTAATGTCTAAGGAGAAGATCACACGGGTGACTGATAGCACCCTTAGGGCCATTTCATTTGGCCTTGAGATGCACATAGTATGTATTTTCACACTCACTCATTTACATTTTTTTACCGTATACTTGCTTGTCATTAATGAAATTATATATTAACTTATATGTTTATCTTATTCTCTGCTTGTAGGAAACACCTAGTGCGAGCGAGGTGCAACGCTCTCTAGACTACGCATGCACAATGTTAGATAAGGGAAAGGTAATTGAACTCAAATTTGATTGAATTAAGATTTATAAGATATTTTATTGATTATGCATACATTGACATATATTCGTAGTTTCATATGTACTTGTCATTTTTATGTACAAGCAATTGTGAGCTATACATCATTGTTGATAAGTGCCACAACACCTGAAGGAGTAGGTATTCAAACACCTAAAGGAGGAGGTGTTGAAACACCTAAAGGAGATATAGAAAAAGATCAGCCTTAAAGAGGTATGTGTTTATTTTATTTTGTGCTTGGTAAATATGTTCTTATTATTGACAATTCTATGCTAACTTGGATCAATTTCATGTTTTTGTTCACATATATAGATTTACGTTACAAAAGTTGGTTTGGTTAGTTCTTTGAGAGGGGTATATTCTAGGACTTCTAACCCTTCGAAGAGATGCATATTTCAGGTAATCAAGATTTCAATTTTAGAGTTCAATTATAATTCAATGTTTATTGATTTTTATGTTAATTATTTTATTTTAAATTATATAGTATATAACTAATCTCAATTGTGGTTTGACTTTTTCTTGTGTAGCTACCTTCAGAGCCAATGAGTGCTTCAAAGAGGCTCCATTTTGATGATCCACCAATAGTTTAGGATGAGATAGACATTTTGGCATGTAAATATTGAATAGATACCGAGATGGCATATGCCGCATATTGTAAAACTTTGTTTGAGTTGGTGTTGATGTCATTTTTGTATATGGACATACACTTGATTATTGGATAATTTGATATATATAGAAGTTGACAATCAAAATTTAATTTCCTCCTCATGCGCATGATTAAACTCTTTGAAAATTTAATCAAGTGAGCAATGGTTAAATTCCAATGTACAATAGCATAAAAAAGAATGGTTAAATATTATGTAGTTTATATTCATATTGTTGATTACATTGCATTGTACATCTTTCAAACTCAAAGCATTACTTCGCATTGCATAAGTAACAACTATATGTTGATAGATGAAAAAATTTCAATAACAATATAGTTTTTACAAAGTCAACCTAAGCAGTTATGTAATTACTTCACATTACATAACTAATAACTAGGAGCAGCTGTCAATTGCATTAGCTTGTCATGGAATTCTATGAGACCACATTTCTTTGAGGAGACTTGGCACAAAACTCACAAAAAATGAAAAGAAAGCACTCAAACAAACTTTAAAGGGGTCTTAGGCCTGCTGCCCCCTCATTCCACATGCTATGTAGCCATTTACTTGTGTTAGATTTATGATCATATTTAATGCACAAAAAATTAATTTTAAATCAAACACAATAACACAGCAGATACCCTGGGAAAACCCTCCTCTTGAGGGAGAAAAAACTAGCCAATAATATCACTTATATTATTGAATCACAATAGAAACTCCTTTAGAATGAAGGCTGATAATGAGGCCTAATAATATGCACCACAGACTAATGCCAACACAACAATACAATGATGTAATTCTCAAATGATAATCCTCAGCCTTCTCACAATAACTCGATCTACACTTGAAGAGTTTCTCACTAACTCGCACTTGATATGAAATGGAATGTATAAAAAATGTATGTCTCAAAACAATGAAATGTATCTAATATATATACAAGCTAAGAGAGATGCGACTCTTCACAATATAGTTCGGCCTCCAAAAAGAATGTGCCTCCTCAAAGATTGTGCCTCAAAGATAGAAGTCGGCCTTCATAAAATAATAAATATTATTTGACATAAATCATGCCTCAAGCATGTCGGCCTCTTCATAAATGCACCTCTTCATTAACTTGTATGTCTTGATGAATTAGCATTAATCACAAATTGATATATATATATATATATATATATATATTAAATAGCTTTGGCTATATTTAATTTATTCTTATGTAGAGGAGATCGCTAGAAGGAAATGAATGACGCTGCAATAATCATCAACACTCCCTCTCAGCTAGGGAGGATACTTCCAGCTGCACAAGGAAAATCATGTCATCATGATGCCTAGTACTATGGCTACAACCATAAGTGAAAAGAATAATATCATCTCATCATGATATTAGATATCGCCTCAACATGATATCAACCATAATGGCTAAAACCATACTATGGTGTGTACAAGTGTTCATCATAGACCTCAACTGAAACAACATCCAGAGGTGCTCTTCTGGTCAGCAACACAACCATCTTCTTTAGGTTCAGTAGGATCCCTCTGAATCTTTAAGTAATCTTCTAGTCAACAACACAACCATCCAGAGGTGCTCTTCTGGTCAGCAACACAACCATCTTCAGTAGGTTCAGTTCCATGGCTGCAAGTTGTGACTTCATGCTTGATCATTTCTTTAGTTGGCATGACTTCCTCATAAGATGCCTCAAGCTTTTCATCGCTAAGCAATCTCTCATCACCTTCTTGTAGTAGAGTTATCAACATTTTTCAAAAATCATAAGAATTCTTTTAGTACACTCAAGAGTTATCAGATGTCTTCTTGCAGTCTCAAAAGTTATTTTGTAGCATTGGTACATTGGTACTTGAGAGTGGTAGCTTAATCTAGGTCCGCAATACAAAACCTGGTTTACCTATGCAGTGTAAAAATGGCATAGGAAGATTTTTCTTTGAAATAAAAAAATGAAAGCTCAGCCTCTTGGAATGAAAAATATTGTTTGCAAAAAAAATGAATAAGAATGAGGTAGTTAAGGTGTTTGAAGTGATTTAGAGGTCGCTTTTAGAGAAGAGAGATGTTGAAGAGTACATCAACTCAGTGAGAACCAAAGTGTAATGTGTTTTAGTTTGTGGTACTCCTTTGTTTCTCAGCAGATGTGTGATAAATTCTTAGTTCAATGATGTTGAACAATTTTTGAAAAAAGAAAGTTGTGTCACA
Organism: Sequoia sempervirens; assembly: GCA_007258455.2. Classification (NCBI taxonomy): domain Eukaryota; kingdom Viridiplantae; phylum Streptophyta; class Pinopsida; order Cupressales; family Cupressaceae; genus Sequoia; species Sequoia sempervirens. The sequence goes on from VDFB02281492.1 coordinate 991,195,409, forward strand.
ATCCGCATTCAATCCAACAAGCAAAAATGAAAGCTCAGCCTCTTGGAATGAAAATGCTTGTTTGCAAAACAAATGAATAAGAATGAGGTAGTTAAGGTGTTTGAAGTTATTTAGAGGTCACTTTTAGGGTGGAAGGCTTAAAACTCCATTTTAAATGCAGAAAAAATAATGAAATTACTTCAAACCAAGTTTGTGAAGAAGTTAACTATGTTGCCCACTACTTTCCCTTAAGAGTCCAAAGTGCTAAAAGGCAGCAATCTTTGAAGGTCTATTTCTCGGAGACCGTGATGCTTACAGAATCTCCATCTGAGGCTATGGGATCATGTTGCCAGGACTATCTACAAAAACCTCTCTCAATTATTTCTATCTTGGATGTGTTTTCCTATGGTGATGACTTTTCAGTGGAGGGAAAAGTTGCCAGATGCAAGTAGTGTAAAGTTGCAAAGTGGTAGAACTTCCATTCCACAACTCATATGACAAAATGGATTGTTCCAACACGTCTGAATGGGTACGTTCACACTATGGATGGTCCTCTCTTGCACCCAACTACGCCGAATCACTCTGAGCTACATTGGATCGATGATTTCCCTTAAGAGTCCAAAGTGATAAAAGACAACAATCTTTGAAGGTCTATTTCTTAGAGACCATGATTCTTACAAACTCTTCGTCTAAGGCTATGGGATCGTGTTCTCACCATCTACAAAAACCTCTCTCAATTTTTTCTATTTTGGAGGCATTTTCCTATGGTGATGACTTTTTAGTGGAGGGAAAATTTGTAAGATGTAAGCAATGTAAAGTTGCAAAGTGGTGCAACTTTCATTCTGCAACTCGTACGACCAAATGGACTATTCCAACATGTCTGGATGGGTATGTTTATGCTAGGGATGGTCCTCTCTTGCACCCAAATATGCCGAATCACTTTGAGCTAAATAGGTTCGACGATTTCCCTTAAGAGTCCAAAGTACTAAAAAGCAACAATCTATCAAGGTCTATTTCTTGGAGACCGTGATGCTTATAGACTCTCTGTCTGAGACTATGGGATCTTATTGTGACCATATACAAAAACCTCTCTCAATTTTTACTATCTCAAAGGCTTTTTCCTATGGTGATGACACATAGAGGGAGTGAGTGAGAGATAGAGAGAGACCTAAGAGAGGGAGAGGGGGTAGGAGGGAGAGACTTAAGAGAGAGAAAGAGAGGGTAGAGGGTAGAGAGTAGAGGTTTTGGGGTTTAGGGTTATGGGTAGAGGGGAGAGAGATAGAGGGATTAAGTGAGAGAGAAAGAGTGTGAGGGAGTGGGAGAGAGATAAAGGGTAGAGGGTAGAAGGTAGAGGGTTAAGGGTAGAGGGGACATAGATATG
>VDFB02281492.1:991799189-992036590 GCA_007258455.2 Sequoia sempervirens
TAATAAAGAACACTCCTATGCTAAAGTCTCCTAACTTCTCAAATCCTTTCCAATTGTTTTTCTCTATATCATTCCATACACTAGTATAGAAACAACAATAAACTACTAAAAAAAATACTAAAAAAAACTGCTTATAAATGACTATAGTTGGTCACGTGACCACTAGTAGTTTATTGCAAGTCATATATAACATGACCAAATTGATGACTAAACCATTTTTAGTCATTTATTGGTTTTTTTTATTGATCAATTTGGTAGTATATTTAGTCATCAATTTAGTCATTCATTGTTGTGATCTAGTCACTAATTTAGTCACTTTTTTCCACTGATATATTTAGTCATTGATTTAGTCATTGATTGTTGTAATTTGGTCACTTATTTAGTCATTTTTTATTCAATGATATATTTAACTGGTCACTTATTTAGTTTTTGATTTAGTCATTGATTTTTGTAATTTGGTCACTTATTAGTTGTTGATTTAGTCATTGATTGTTGTAATTTGGTAGTATATTTAGTCATTTTTATTCACTGATTTTACTGGTCATCTATATCTAGTCATATTTATTCAATGTTCACTGATTTCTATCAATTGGTAGTATATTTAGTCAATTTAATTATTAACTGATGTCAATTATTAGTATATTTAGTCATTTTAATTGACTGATGTTTAACGATTTAAGCATAAAACATAGAAATACACATCAACCATCAATTGCACACAATAAGATAGCCATTGAGAAGAAAAAATTAGTGAAATTTATTAATAAAAGAAAGGTGTTCTAGTTAAAACTTACGAATAGAGTATTAAAATTATTATTTTTAGGCACAAGACTAAAAATATGAGTTAAAATATTGTAGAGAAATGACTGCAAGAAGGAAACTTGTACAAAAGACTTCTACAATGACTAAAATGCATGCTTGAAGCCATTCAATGTGAGCACATGCCCCTTTCATCTCTTAAAAATTCTACAACATGGGAAATATTCTTGGAGCAAGCGATAACATGTAGAATCCAAGGAGAGTGTTCATCGTGTGCCATATATGAAGCTCTCTTCTTCAACACCGTCAATAATAACCCAGCTAGAATATTTCCTCCTTTATATACAACATGCCATCTGATATGAGGAATAGGGTGATACCTTATCCACCATGAATGAAGTTGTGATTCAATACAACCAACAAAATTATAGTATTCTCAGAAACAATTTTTGAGTCTTCACCACTCCTACAGATTGGCTCTTCATCATCTTCCACTTGCTAGTAGACTAAAGTGTCTCATCAACTCTGATAATTACACTTTCCACAATCCTCTTCAACCTCTTTTCATAACATCTATATGCTTGGTTGATTATAGAATAACCAAGAAAAATATCTTCATTAGATCTAGAGTCAAACATACCCAAATGTTCTTCATCCATTTCAATGTAACATTTGCTTCCAAATATCTTGAGATGTCTGACTGAAGGCAGTCTTCCTCTCCATAACTTATATGGTTTTTTTACAAACTTAGGTCTAAATTGAGTTTTGTTAAAAAGAAATACTATAGTTTGAACTTCTTCTCTTTAGTACATATCTGGTAAACTTATTTGACTCAACATTTTTTTAGCCATCTCTTATACATTTTGGTTCTTCCTTTGAACAAATCCATTTTATTGTGGTATCCTAGGAGTAGAGAATTTCCTCTAGATATGATGTTCTTCACATAATTCATCATACCAGTCAAAAGTGAATTCTCTACCTTAGTTGGATCTCAAAACCTTGATTGTCCTCCTAATTTCACCCTCAACTAATACCTTGAATGATTTAAATTTATCAAATGCTTCTAATTTTTCTTTGAGAAAAGTAATTCAATTCATTATAGTATAATAGTCAATAAGCATCATAAAATACCTTTCACATTGTAGACTCTTTATCCTCATTGGTCTATATAGATCTGTATGTATCAAATCATATGGCTCTGATATAGAATATTCCTTAGTAGGAAATCTAGGCTTTCTTTGTTTTCCCTCATGTCATGGTTTGCAGCTCATAGACTAAGGGTTCTTGATTTTTGGAATGTTTGGGACCATTCCTTTTTAGTTGATCTGCACAATGTCATCAAAATTTATATGTCCCATTTTTTTGTGCCAAAGTCAACTTTCTTCTCTCTATATAGTAAGGCCTTTTTTTCTAGTCAACTCCCTAAGATGAAATATGTCACTATCAATCCTACTTCCTTTTGTAATAAATTCTTTGGTACTAGATTTCAAGATTTCACATCTGATGGAACCCCTCAAAAATCTTCTTAGTTCCATTCTATAATTGTGCAAAATTTGGCTCAGGCCCTCGTTTTTGGCTTACGGTTGTGTTCCTCATCACTGTGTTAGGGTTTTTATGTTGGTAGAATCCTTCAAAATTGGCCTACAAGCTCTGAAAAACCCTTGGTCATTATATTATTGCATTGACATGATATTCCTAGTTGTCAGTTATTTTATATCACTTATGCCATCAAATTTTTGTTTCATTGACCCCCTAATTTTAGGTTTGACGGTTACCTTAGTCCTTCTGAGTATTAAATTTTCCTATGGTCAAGGCTTAATTTTATAAAGATTTAAATCCTTAGCCTTCATCCTTCATGGGTCAATTTCTCGTCTGCCTAGAGGTGGACCCCTTTTAAAAATTAACTTTTATGACATGTGAAGAATTAGGATTTCATATTGGTTGTTCGATCGTAAGAGGTTGATCCTAGACATTCCCTATGTTCCCATGCTAATTTATTCCTTCTTATTTTATTCACATGATTTGATGAGCTTCAACCACATGTCTGGCATATGGGTGGGCCCAATCTCTTTGGTGAAGGAAGCTGGCACCATTCAACGAAGATCAACGGTTGTAGATTTGAAGATGTGGCCACATCTTGACCACTCCCCACACACCCATTTTGGTTCATTTCATGTTATTTTAAACACATGGGCTAGTGGGCGATGGCCACATGTTATTGTCAGATGGTTGGAGTGATGTCTCAGTAAGGCTTGTAGACATAGCTTTAATAGAGATCAATGATCAACACTGCAACATGTGTTCCAATCGGGACCGTTCCCTGCATGACCGTCCATCAAAAGCAACAAGAAAAGATAGTTACATAGGATAGTAGGTAGTGTGACACTTGTCACTTATAGAGAAACTTACCAAGCTATGATGATGGAAATTTCTTCATAGGGAAGGAAATCAATGGATGATGGCGAGTGACATGGGTAAACCCTTACTGGTTCCTGCCATCTCATGAGGGGCACACTTATGTGTCATATTCTTCAGTGGGCACACGGTCACGTGCCACACATACTATTGCAAAGGACTTAAAAGGTTTCTAGTAAAGATAGAGGCTACTGGACATATTGGCCGAGAATTTTCTAAGGAACAAATAAAACTAAAATTAGAACTAACTATTGGGCATGCATGTGAAATTTGTAAACATTTTTAGGGCCATCAAATCTATTAGGAGCTAGTACATGTGGGGAGGTGAAATTGAAGAAGGTAGGGTATGGGTTGATATTCTGAAGATAAATCATGATCGCTACCTGTTGTCTTACTGTGATCAATTGCAAGAAAATTAATTTGCATGGGAAAGCAACTAAATGTGACACAATGGGTTGGTTAAATAGTAAGTGTATGGTTAATGTATAAAGTAAACAAATGCTTATCTCACTCGATTTTCTTGATTGGGAACAAGTATCAAACATATGCTTCTAATCTTGTCATAATTAATCATCTTGATTAATTATCTATTAATTCACTTCAAGGTATGATCAACAGTTGACATTAAAAATTAGGGTAATCGATTGCTAGTGCTCTCGCACAAGCTTTCTTGGAAAATTAATGTAGACACACACTAGTTTCTCTATTTAATGAAGATCACCTAATTGATTATTCTCACTATCTAATTATTTATGAGAATTAGGAGTCTGAGAGTAAGTCTGATTTTCATATTGTTATTTCTAAGTACGATGGTTTTTTTATTTTGGGAAAATTTGATAAGTTACTAAGGAAGTGGGAAAGGTGAGTGTGAACATCAGTCTGGTCCATAGGTCAAAAAGACTCAACCCGCTTGAATCTTGGAACAATTCTCACCAAGGTGAATGGGATATGCAAAATTCCTTGTGACACCAAAGAAGAAAGCAAGAGCTGCCAAAAACTCTGTACGAGGTGTTCTCAAACGTGCCTATCATCTAAGACGCTAAATTATCTAAGAGGAATTAGCTAAAGGAAAGGAGAAGGTTGAGAGGCCAATAAGGGAAGCTGCAAGAAGGAATAGGTATCACTAAGCTTACATGGGACGTCATCATTCTCCCATTGAATTCTTGGATGATTCCTTTGACAATGGAGACAAGACTAATTTTTGTTATCGTCAATATCTCATTGCTATGAAGGATTGGGTTGATTTTGAATATGAGGTAGTGAGCGCTACATCGCTTACAATAAGGACATCGAGCGGGCAAACCTACATTGTTGATGACAAGGAAAAGTAGTAGCTCATTCCCTTTTTCAATGGATGCTCAAGTTTTTGGTCCTTTGTGTTATCTTGCTTTCTTTGGCTAGTGTATTGTGATATGGTCTTTATTTACTTCTCTATTTTATGTTTATCGTGAAATTTATGGAGATGGAATGAACTTTCATGTTTTTGATGCTGCAACATTAACGCTTTTTGAAGAATGGTGGGTCTACTCTGGCAAATGGTTTTTTGGGTTTTGTTTTTCTCTCCCTTGAAATACACATGATTACTTCCAACCAATTGGGGAATATTTCCACTTTCTGTTGAAATTCATTTTGGAATGAAAGCGAAATGTAAGTGTAATTCAACATGATGCTTGTTGCTCCCTTGTTCTATAAAAGGGATTTCAAGGTTGGTTACATAGGGAGGTCAGTAGGTAGTTCTTTTTGAAGAAGTTACACACAAAAAAAATAGATACTGAACTTTATAGTAAGATGTTCTAGAAAAATTTAGTCAATATGCATATGGTTTTGGTAATAACAATGACAATGCATATAGCAGAATAGCATAAAATTTCTATATATTACTCTCCTATGTAAAGGTTACATAGACTATGAATAATATAATCAATGGTTATCTTATTTGTCTCTGTTGGTTTCTAGTAGATGTGTTGTTTCATTCTTGCTTATCCATTCAATGAATGCATGTAAATGCTTGAATGGAATAGTGAGTTTGAAATAAATATTGTGTGAGGATGCTAGTAAGAAGTAAATTATGGAAATGACTAATGGGAGTATTGTAATGAAATATTTTCAAAGCTTTGGGCATTGTGAAATACAAAATTGTTATCCAGTTATATGGGTATCTGGTTTGACTCTATTCTAAGAATATGGCACTAGTTTAGCAAAGTAATCATACTCCAATTGTGGTGACCAATTCAACTATTAATCACAAAATATAATCAAACCACTTATAAAGTTATTTCTAAGTGTGATGGGAATTTAATGAATTATATCTTCTCTTGATTAGGCTAGTCACTATCTTGAAGGTTAGCCAAATCTTCAAGATATCATGTCTATCAAACCTTAAAGGAGAATTATTTGTTCATCCTGTGTTTCATTCTAATACAAACTAGTATCTACAAACACATTGATTCGGATTATCCTCCTAGGTTTTATAGAGCCCAAAGTGAAGACCTAAAAACCCTTACTTATGTGTTGGCCAATCCTTACCCTTACTGATAATTGTTCTTGGAAATTTCATAGGTCTATGGTAAGAATAAGTTTGGTTCTAAAAAATATATCTAGGTATTTTCCCCTATTTTTATTTGCAAGAAGAAATAAGTTTGTAAGAAAGCCATTTTCAAGAGATATGAAAGAAATACTATGGAAACAATTAAGTGAGTTAAAGCACTAAGGAAATAAATAATAGCAATTGTTCTACATACTTCTAAACTGAAATTTGTAATATTTAAAAAGGGTGGAAGAAGTATCCTTGTTCTTGAAATATTCCCATTAGAGAGATCTTAGATGTAATTGTATTTGAGTTATGCATTGTAATATTTTTAGCTCATGATAAAAGAAATAAATAGGGTAGTGATCAACTATAGAGTTGATATTTTCAGTCTGTAAAGGTTTGTAAGAAAATTTAATAATTCACTTGTACATCCCTGTGGGGTGCATGATGTAAACATGAAAAAATGTGCAACCCCTTTCATGTAATCAAAGAAGTTTCTTTGTGGAAAGATATAAACCATTGAATTTTAATGGTATTCAAGGTTTCCCAAACCCTATTCCTAATGAAGCTAGGGGACATTTTCCAAAGTTTAAAGGGAAAATATTAGAATCAACATCTCAACATCTACAAGAATTTTTTGATTTTATTGGATATTTTGAGATAATTCATGAAGATGTTGTCATGAAGTTATTTATTCAATCTCTGAAGAAAGATGCTAGAGATTGGTTTTCATATTTTCCATTGTGTTCTATCTCTTCATGGAATAAGTTCATGGTAGCATTCATAGAACAATTTGGAGAAAGAATTAACCCTCATTCAGTGAGACAAAAAATTAATAACATCCAGAAAGAAGATGATGATTTTGTCCCAGCTTCCAATCTCATATTTTCAAAAACATTAGGTGACATTCTTGAAAGCTTGAGACCAAATGATGCAGTATGTTTGATTATATACTTCAATGCATTTGATGAAGAAATGAGTTATCTGCTAAGAGATAAAGATTCTGCAACATTACATCGGGCATACAAAATTTCCATGGATATTTAGAACAATCTGAAATATTCAATGATGAAAGGATACATGGCTGCAAGTGTTGGTTATCCTAGCACACCTCATGCAAATGGAATTCATGGATCAAATAGTAGAAATTATTGTAAATATGATAATTTTTCTGCCTTTCCAATTTGTCCATCACTACAACACACAAATCATAGTAAGCTCCAAGTTGAACATCAACAAAATTTGACAAAAATTGATCAAATGTCTTTTATTCATGAGTTTTCTAACATGAACAAGAACAATGGAGAATTACCCTATGATTTTTTCTCAAGATTTTTGGATGCTTTGTTGGAGGTTCCCAAAGATTTAAGACCTGAGGATTTAGCATGCTTTGATTTATTTTGAGAAATCTTTGAGCCAAGGTTGAGTACCTTGTCAAAAGAATTGAAACCTCATAGTTTTGATCAAATACTTGATTGGATAAAGAGTGTAGAAGGAGCCAAGTTTGACTATAAAAAAAAATGATGTTTGAAGATGTAGATAGCATCTATCCTATTGAGAAAAATCAGAAAACAATGTAGACAAGTGAAAAGAGTATACCAGAAAATGTTATAGATCCATGTTATATGGATGAGGATAGTAATTGTAATCAGCCCACAGGAAACATGTATACAAATCTCTATAACAGTGATGAAGATAAAGATATACTTACAAGTATTTTTTATTTCTCATCACAAATCAATGGTCAAGATATTGAAGATGAAAATCTAAGCATTCACTTTGAAAACTCTGAGCATAGTTTATGTAGTGATAAATTTTTTTATGATGAAGACCACGACGATAGTGAACCTGATTATTCTTTTGAGGGTTATGAATGTTCCTATAAGGATGAGATAAATATTTTTTTTTCAAATGAAGGATGCATTGATGTAAATGATGATGAAGTCACTTATTCACAAGTAAATGAACAAGTTTCACATGATGAATACTTGGAGTGTAGCTCGAGTTTTCTATCACTAGAGAATACTGATTTAATGGATGGTGATCACTTTGAAGATAAAGATATGTGTCTTCAATGGGTTGATATTATAGAACTTTTTGGTCTATGTGTAAATCAACCAAATTATGTAAATAATGGTGGATCTCATGACCGCGAATGTGAAATGGAGTTATTTGTTGATGTTCCTTATCTTAATAGTATGATTATGGATATGTTCTCATCCAATGAGTAAAGCATTTATGTGAAGGGAAACAAAGATTCTTATTTAAGTGCTAATGAGCAAATTTTAGATAACAGTACATCTTTGGCACATAGGTCAAATTCCTATTAGTTGATAGTGCACATAAAGTTACTAGTGCACATGAAGGTGTTTTTGTTGATTCTATTAATCATGAAAGTGATGGCATTCAAAGTAATTCAAATATGTTAAATTTTATTTCCAAAATCTTGAAGCATTTGATGATGTGACTGAGTTGCATTGTTTTGATAAACTTACCTACAATGCAATTCAATTAAAGGAGTTTCAAATATGTGAGCACTATTTTCTCAACACAAAGGAGGATTGCACATTGTACCTGAGGCATGATTTCTTTCTTGAGCCTATTCATTACGAAGGGGTTAGTAAATGTGAAAAGACTATCTTTTCATATAGTCTTGACTATTGTCCTCATATTTTGTCACTTGCCACATAATTAGAAATAAAATGAATGGTAGTGATATGGCCTATGTCATTTGGTTACCATGTGACATCAAAGCTAAATTCAAAAGTGGCTTGAGACTAGTGTTCGTGGGAATGCAATCACTTAGGTTGTCGTGGTATTATAGAGAAAAGTTTGGATTGAGGAAGATTCATTCCTTCAATAGATTCATTTTTGATAGAGGTAAGCATGGATTTTTATTTTCATTTGGTGGCCTAGGGCCATTAACAGTGGTTTGAGGGTATGTGCAGGATAATGATGGGACAAAAAGTGGCAATATGATGGGTATGTGGCTGACAACTTTTTTTTAACCCAAAATTGATGAAACGAAAAGGGTTTTTAAAGGAGATTCTCAGCTTTCCACCAATATAAATTATACTTTACTTTGAATTTAATAAGTAATTATTATTCATCTTCTATTCAAATTATGACTAACGTCCTGATTGATAGAATGGTTGTAAAACATCTATAAATTTCAAACGGTGTCACATTTTTTGAATCCAAAACATGCGTCACATTCTATGGTTCACATACTATAGGCTTAAAAAAAAAAATGAATTTCATGAAGTTTTGACCAAGTTAAGGTGGTCAGACATATGGGTTTTTTATATTTTTTAAAAGTTGTGATAACAAATTCATAATTAATTATTTACTTGGAAAAAAATTACAAAAAAATAAGTATCACATCAAGAAATGAGTCCTCTCTTTATATCTAAAAATATTATAAAAAATATTTTTATTTTATTGTGGTTAGGGTGGTCAGACAAACACCTACTTCTTCTTTTTTCCCTAAAATTTAAGTACTATTGCATTAAAATTTCAATTTTTCACCAAATAGAGTTTTTTTTTTTAAACAGACCTAGTAGTTTAGAAACTACATTCAATTTTCTACAGATTCTATTCTCATATATTTTAAAAATAATATAGATAACTTATTCAAATTTTTATATCATGTTGCCTAACTCTAATTTTTCTTTTTTTTTTGCCACTTAAGGGCTTGTTTTTTCCATGATGATCCTACACATACCCTTGAAAATTCAGAAAGTTTTTGTTGCCTAATGAATAAGGTGCCTGGTTTTCTCTCCCATGATTCTTGGATCTCACCATGCTTACGAGAGGCATGTGTCCCCAACAGGAGCCACTGATGGAGCCCCTCAAAAAAATTCTTCGTTCCATTCTATAATTGTGCAAAATTTGGCTCAAACCCTTGTTTTTGGCTTAGGGTTGTGTTCCTCATCAATGTTTTAGGGTTTTCATGTTATAAGAACCCTTCAAAATTTTCCTACAAGCTTTGAAAAACCCTTGGTGATTATATTATTGCACTGACCTAATATTCCCCATCTTCGGTTGTTTAAGATATCACTTATACCATCAAAGTCATTTTATTGACCCCCTAATTTTAGGTCTGTCAGTCACCTTAGTCCTTCTTAGTATTAAATTTTACTATGGTCGAGGCTTAATTTTATAAATATTTAAATCCTTAGCCTTCATCCTTTATGGGTCAAGTTCTCATCTTCTTAGAGGTGTCCCCCTTTTAAAAACTAACTTTTGTGGCATGTGCATAATTAGGATTTCATGCTAGCTATTCGATCGTTAGAGGTTGATCCCAGCCATTCCCCGTACACCTGCGCTCATTTATTCCTTCTTATTTTATTCATACAGGCTAATGAGCTTCAGCCATTTTTCTGGCGTATGGGTGGGCCCAATCTCTTTAGTGAAGGTAGTTGGCACCATTCAACAAAGATCAACGATTGCATATTTGAAGATGTGGCCATATCTTGACCACTCCCCATACACCCATGTTGGATCATTTCATGTTATTTAAACACATGGTCTAGCGGGTGATGGCCACATGTTACTTTCAAATAGTGGGACTAGTGTCTCTAAAAGGTTGGTAGACATAGCTTTAATAGAGATTAATGACCAACATTGCAACACATGTTCTTAGGAGGACTATTCCTTGAAAACCTTTCTGTTGAAAGTAGTAAGAAAATATAGTTGCATAGGCTAATGGGTGGTGCGACACCTATCACTTATTGAGAAACCTGCCAAGCTTTGATGAGAGAAATTTCTTCATAGGGAAGGAAATTGATGGCTGATAGCAAGTGATGTGGGTAAATCTTAACCACTCCCTACCATCCCTTGAGGGGCCCACTTATGTTTTTCATTCTTCACTGAGCATGCATGAAGGTGCCATCTGGACTATTACAAAGTACTTATAAGGCTTCTCATAAAGATGGAGGCTACTGGAGACATTGGCCAAGATTATTGTAGGACAAAAATGATGATAAAATTAGAACTAATTCTTGGGCATGCATGTGAAATTTGTAAACATTTTTATGGTTGCCAAATTTATCAGGAGCTAGTACACATGGAAAGGTGAAGTTTAAGTAAGGAAAGGTACGGGCTGATATTCTAAAGATAAATAATTATCACTCCCCATTGTCTTACTATGCTCAATTGCAAGAAAATTAATTCCCACAGGCAAGCGGGTAAATGTGACATTACAGATTGGTTAAACACTAAGTGTATGGTTAATGTGAAAATTAAATAGATGCTTATCTCACATGACTTTCTTGATTGGGGACAAGTATCAAATGCATGCTTCTAATCTTGTCATAATTAATCATCTTGATTAATTATCCATTGATTCACTTCAAGGTATGATTGACGGTTGAGATTCAAAATTAGGGTAATCGATTTCCAGTGCTCTCACACAAGTTTTCCTAGAAAATTAATGTAAAAACACACTAGTTGCTCTATTTAATGAAGACCAATTGATTATTCTCACCATATAATTTTTTTATGAGAATTAGGATTCTAAGAGTAAATGTGATTTTGAGATTGTTATTTCTAAGTAGGGTGGTGTTTTTATTCTGGTAAAATTTGATAAGTTACTAAGTGAGAAAATGGGAAAGGTGAGTGTCCATGTCAACCTAGTCTGGAGGTCAAAAAGGCTCAACCTACTTAAATCTTAGGACAATTATCACCAAGGTGAATGGGATATACAGAAATCCCTCTGACACCAAAGAAAAAAGCAAGAGCTTCCAAAAACTTTGCATAGGGTGTTCTCAAACATGCCTATCATCTAAGAGGTCAAATTTTCTCAAAGGAATTAGCCAAAGGAAATGAGAACAGGGTTGAGAATAGGTATCACTAAGCTTACATGGAATGTCATCGTTCTCCCATTGAAGTCTTAGATGATTCCTCTGACAGTGGATACTAGAATGATTTTGGTTATCATCAATATCTAATGGATATGAAGGATTGGGTTGATTCTGAAGATGAGGTAGTGATGACTACTCCACTTACAATAAGGAAACTTAGCAAGCACAGCTACTTTGCTAATGACAAGGAAAAGTAGTATCTTGTTCTTTTTGTTAATGGATGCTCAGGTTTTTTGTCCTTTGTGTTATCTTGCTTTCTTTGGCTAGTTTATTGTGATATGTTCTTTATTTACTTTCCCCTTTGATGCTAATTCTGATGTTTCTTGAGATGGAATGAACTTACATGTTTTTGATGCTACGATAGTGGCACTTTTGGAAGAATGGTGGGTCTGATCTGGCTAACAATTTTTGGGGTTTTGTTTTGCTCTCCCTTGACATACAAATTATTTCTTCCAACCAATTGGGGAATATTTCCACTTTATGTTGAAATTCATTTTGGAATGAAATTGAAATATAAGTGCAATTCATCCTAATGCTTGTTTCTCCCTTGATCTATGAAAGGTATTTCAAGGCTGGTTACATAGGGAGGTTAGTAGGTAGTTGTTTTTGAAGAAGTTACACACACAGAAAAATAGATACTAAACTTTGCAGTAATATTTTCTAGAAAAATTTAGTCAATATGCATATGATTTTGGTAATAAAAATGACAATGCATATAGTAGAATAGCATAAAATTTCTATAACTTACTTTCCTATATATAGGTTACGTAGACTATGAATAATATAATGAATGGTTATCTTATTTGTCTTTGTTGGTTTCCAATAGATGTGGTATTTTATTCTTGCTTATCCATTCAATGGATGTATGTAAATACTTGAGTGTAAGAGTGGGTTTGAAATAAATCTTTTGAGGATGCTAGTAAGACGTAAATTATGGAAATAACTTATGGGAGTATTGTAATGCAATATTTTCAATCTTTAGACATTGTTAAATACAAAATTGTTATCTAGTTATATGGGTATCTAGTTTGACTCCGTTCTAAGAATATGGTACTAGTTTAGAAAAGTAATCATACTCCAATTGTGGTGACCAATTCAAATGTTGATCACAAAATATAATCAAATCACTTATAAAGTTCATTCTAAGTGTGTTGGGAATTTAATGAATTAAATCTTCTCTTGTTTAGGTTAATCATTGTCTTGAAGGTTAGCCAAATATTCAGTATATCATGTCTATCAAACATTAAAGGAAAATCATTTGTTCATCATGTGTTTGATACTAATATATGGTAGTATCTACAAAAACATTGATTAGGATTATCCTCCCAGGTTTTGCTAAGTCCGAAGTGAAGAAGTGAAGACATTAAAACCTTTACTTATGTGTAGGCCAATCCTTCCCTTACTAATAATTGTTCCTGGCAAGCTCATAGGTCTTTGGTAAGAATAAGTTTGGTTCTAAAAAAATAAACAACATCCTTTAGTATTAAATGAGATTTGGTAACCTTTGTCACACATTTGACTAACACTCAAAATATTATGCTTTAATCCTTCAACATGTACAAAATGTCATGATTTTTTGTCCTACCACCATCAAGACTTAAAGTACCCTTACCAATTATCTTGGCAATAGAATCATTTCCAAGAGTTACAAATCCCCCACCAAATTTCTTGAAATTCAAAAAATTACTTTTGTTTCAAGTCATGTGACTAGAACATCTATTATCTAATATCCACATATTTTTCTCCTTTTGAGCATGTAGTTTAGTTTGATATTTCATGGATTTCTCTGATCTTTTCTCTTTTGGTATCTTCATCTAGAATTTATCAAATTCAAGACCCTAACATTTAGATCCTTTAATTCTTTTTTTAATAAAGGCGGACTCACAAAATTGCTTCTATAATTTCTAGCAATATGTCCAAAATTGTTGCACTTGTGATAAATGATGTTGAAATTGTACAAAGGTACAAATGCATTACCACTAATAAAGTTATTTTTTCTTATCAAAGCCTTTCTATAGTTCACATCCTTATGTCCAAAATTATTGCAGTTAGAGTGACTAAACCTAGTATTGCATCTTTTTCTTCTAGATCTTATTTTCTTCCTTTTCACTTGGATGAAACTATCATTTTGTGCTTTTCTATCATTGGTTGTTGCAATTTGTTCAGACTTTGAACTTCCAAAACCAGTCTCTTCAGGATTCCCTTTAGTAGGCTTCACTGGTTGTTTTATCACTTTGTTCTTCTATTCATCAAAGCCAATAATGGTTTTGATATGCAGAGATTTCTAACTTCCCAATATCTAATTTAGAGTCTTAGTACTCCTCCCAAACTTCAATTGCAGTTGATGATTTACCTTCCCAAGGTCTTTTCTTATTGACATTTATTCTTCAATATTTACATAGTCCTTGTCTCTTGATAGTAATATTTTAGTCATAACTTCTTCAATCATTTTTGCCTCTTCTACTTGAGTCTTTAGACTAATGATCATCTTTTCTTATTTCTCAAGATTCTAAGATAAATTGACCATTTTTTTTAGACTGCAAGAATTAGTCGAGTATCCATCCCCCTATAAACTGTAGTGCACTTGGTAAAAAAAATTCATGTGACCAATGGTGTTGGCCTAACACGCCCTCTAATACCACAAGTTTGGGGGGAGACTAGACCTCGTGACCTCTTCCCTACAACATGATTCTTTATCCAATCGAGCTAGGCCCGCTGCCCCAAGATAAATTGACTTTATCCTTCACTTATTTAATGATTCTTTTCATCAGTCCCTTGATCACCTTCCTAGAATAAAGTAATTCTTCCACAATATCCATGTCTTCATCATCACTTCCATAATTCATATTTGTAACACCTTAAGTAGTTTCCAAAGCCATGTATACAACTTTATTTCTTTCATCTCTAGAGATTTATTGATCCTCTTCATTAGTAGAGTAGCCTTCCTCATTAATGAAGAAACTCTTTTGTTTCCTCTAAAAATTATTCTCATTCTAATATGTGGACACTAAAAAATTTCTTGGTCTAAAAGAACCATTTTTTTGCCTCAGTCTCTCTTCATCCTTGCATAATTAAATAATTTTAATTATTTAGTTTTTTTTAAGGTCATATTTACCTATTAATTAAATAATTTTAATTAATTAATTAATTCATTTTTTTGTCTTTATTCTTCTTTTATTAATTAAGTAAATTAAATATTTATTTACTTACATCGCTAATAACCAATTTCTCTCTATGATTAAATCAATTCTCATTTATTTAATTATTCATCTTCAACTATTCATCTATAGTTAAATAATTATTTTAATTATTTTAACTATTCATTTAGCTGCTTCCTCCATTGTTAATAATAAATCCAATTTAATTATTTAATATCTCCATTTCAATTTCCTCCACATTTAATTAAATAGTCAAATAATAATCATTTTAATTAAATGTTATTTTTCCTCTTTCTCCATAAATAAATTTAATCATTTTTTATTATTATTCCTCCATGTGCTCTTCCAAATTAAATAATATGATTATTTAATTTCCAAGATTCCTTCTTGTAATTAAAAATTATTATTTGATGCCTACACTTTCCATCTACTTACTCTTTCAAATTTCAACAATTGATTCCCTTTGGTCTTCTTTTAATATTGACCATCTATCATTAGCCATCCCTAGCCCCACTACTCTATGGTGCATGCAACCATGATCATAGATCTTGGCATCTTCTAGAATTTTTATCTCATCTATCCATTTGAGAATATTTTCTATAAAAGAGAGTTGTATCCTTCATTTTTTATTTACAACCACATTCTTGGAAATTCTTGCTATCAATCACTGTCACTTACAAGTACTTGGGCACATCAAAATCTAAGGGAAAGCTTGAAACTTGAGAAGAATGGAGGATAAGCAAGGAAGATAATCAAGTTTAGCATGAAGATTTTAGTTTAAATTTGTTTTCATTTGATTTCCTTATGCTATTTATACTTTCTTTTCTTCGATTTAGAATTCTCGGCTTAGTTTTTAGGTAGAGTGGTTGCTACTTGATCTTTTCCTTATTATTTGAAATTTTTCTCATCCATACATTGGTGAACCTCATGTGAATCTAAATTTTTTGCAAGATATTTGTTATTTTTTCATTTTTCATGAATCACGAGATGCAACCATGAGATAGTGAGCTACAGTTGTGAGACAGTGAGCTGCAATTATTGGTAGAATGACAAAAATTCAAATAACGATGCATTTGTAGGTTCCTGAGAGATGTCATGCCTGAAAAATTTCATCGAAAAACCTAACAAATTTTTTTTTTTCTTTGCAACATATTGCTTAAGTTAATAATCAGTCATAGTGTTGGAGTGAGCGCTAACTCGTGCTTTATATAAGTAATTAACATGTGAGTTATAGCTCTAATATCCAACACAATCTCAAATGGTTTGTTCATTAGCCCTTTCACCAAATCTTATCCTTGAGTCCTAAGGATGTGATAAATTATTATTATTCTACTTAATTTCTAATCTATTATTTAGTTATTTGTTTATTTATTCTTTTGAATATACAATCAATAAATACATTTTCTTTATATATATATACTCTACTGACTATAGAGAGTAATTTAACAATAATATTAATAACTTACCACTTAACATATTACTTCTATATAATTCACTTCTTAAAAAGAAATCTAAAAAAAACAAAAGAAATTCTTCCTTTATAAGGAAAAAGTAGTAATTCCTACTCTTACCATTATTTTACTTACTCATCCCTTTATTCTAATTAACACTCTCTCTTTATTTTTTTTATTTTCATAAAAGAAAATACTGGGAATATATTCTCATTCCTTTATATTTAAGGAATTCTTAAAACTTAAAGAATATGCAAAATCATTAAGAGGTAAGGTTGGCAGGTTATCGTTTATTTTAGTTTTATTTTATTTTTAAGAAGCCTCGCTACGGATGCACCAATAAATAAAGCATTGTGTTATTTATATTAGGGAAAAGTAGGCTACTTATTGCCATACTGTTTGGAATGTATTTATAGGCGATGGGTTAATATTCTGGTCTCATTATAGCTGCGCCAATAATGATAATGCTGCTTACAGACTCACAACCAATTCACAACCAATTCAGTAATATTTTACTATGAATTACATCAACGCCAAAATAATGAGAATAGTACTATACTAATAATTTCTTGCTAAAGTAAAGTAAAAATAACTATCAGCAATCCGATGGACGTGATGCATTCATGAAATTAGCAATGACATTATTCTAATTAAGAGGGAAAAGTAGTTTTCAAACTAAAACTAGACGCCTATCTGATAATGTTGATATGACAAGCGTATTGGAAGAACCTCAAATGAATAACTAAGGATAATAATACTGGTGGGGATAAAAGCAGGTGGGATGTGATGGCCAACATACACACCAGAGTTGACGTCTTTTAAAAGTTTGCATTTCTTTAAGAAACCCATTCCTGGCTTCATGCACAGCAAAACATGGTGTCCCAAAATTGCACGACTACTACCCAAAGCTGGGCCACTCACCTAGAACATTGAAGAGGATTTAGTGCAGTCAAGGCTCGGCCTTCTTGGTCTTCGCATAACTCCAACTATTGCTAACAAATAATTAATATTTCAAGGAGTGTAACTGATCTTTTCCACATCTAGCCTGGCTTACATTTATTACCCAGACCGATCTCAGGTGTGGTGCCTAGATTTACCCATTTGATTTGCTCAGCACAGCCTGGTGTGATAAGACAATCCTACAAAAAGCCGAGCTGCCTACCCCAGAACCCACCATTCCAAATGCTAAGTGGCCAGACTGGCTAGTTGTACGCTATCTAGGTCTTAGGGTAAGGCGCACACCTTTTGCTAACCCTAGCTTATAATTATCTATATTCTGTTAACTCATTACTAGAAGTAACTTCATGCGGCAGGAGATATAAAAGTTTGAGTGATTTGAAAGTTGTAGAATTTAATGCATGAATGAAGAGGATATTTGACTATCTCCTTCCTACAGCAGCCACCACTAGTTACGTCTACTTACTTGCACAACATTGATTGGTTGGTGACTTACTTGGCATATTCTGAAATGCACATCGCCTATCATCTCTACCACACCGTACTGGACCTGCAGAACACGGTAAGCATGGGAGATTACTTGCACAACAATCACTATCATCTCTATACGGTGCAAACAGGCGCATTAACCTCCAATATCCTTGCGGATTTTCTTAACACTTGACATGATTAGAGGTCTTAAATACTAAAATTGACTAGTGGGTTTGCAACAGGATAAATTTTGAACCAGTTAGCACGCCAAGGCTACAAGGCAGTGTTTCTACACAAAAATCCATTTTATTTCAGGGTTAACTTGTTCATGGCTGTCCTCTTTCTGACTACAGATTATTAATCTTCGATAGGGAAATATGGAGGTATTATTTTATTTTTATTTTGTGTTAGATTTCTTATCAGATGGCAATGGTGAAACTTGACTGGAGCAAATTATAGACAACTGGTTTGCCTGGTGGAAATGTTCACCATTCCCTTTACCTTCCTCAGCACGATCCCAAGCGAAGGATCCTTCGGAGATGGGCTCTCGTTCTTATGGCTGTGATGAGTGCCCATCTGGGTTTATTTTAAGCAGTGAGACATTACAGGAATTTCAAGTGTTTTAAATTTATTCTTTATTTATTTTATTTTATTTTGTTTTAATAGAAATCTTTACTTTTGGGGTAGTTAATGGGGGGTTTCAACTCCTCTCAGTTTTTTTTTTAATTTATTTGAATGAAGCCCGCTAAATTTCTTTTCTTATCTTGCTTTGCTGAGGTCAAAGATATATTTCCATTGAATCTAATAATAATCTTCACATTTAGTTCTCTACTATATATATATTTTTTTTTAATCTGTGTCTTTGCAGCAAGAATGCATTTCTTTTGGCTCCATATAGCAGGTATTAGTATTTCTGTTTTATTTTAATCAATCTTATATTTCATTTATTCTATTCCCTTAAATATTAACATGTTAATTTTTGTAATGCTCATTGGTGTTGTACAGATTATTTGATTTAGAAAAAAAATGATATATTTAAAATCTATATAATGCAGATTTAGGTAAAAAGAAACGAATAAGGCAGTCCCTTCCTGCCAATTTACTTGCTTATTCTCTTGTATAGCTGGGTTATTAAGGAATTTCTACATACCTGTAGAAGTTATCAAGAGCATCTTACATGTATTAGTAAATTACTTATACTAATCATATAAATGATATTCGTAAGGATTTAGATACGTTTTTTTTTTTTATTAAAGAAATTCTTGATAAATATAAGCAGATATCTATTTCCTTTATAATAAGGTGATATTATTCATTGAAGGTGATGTATAGTATTGCAAGAAAAAGATTTATTATAAGTTACTCTTTTATTTCCTCGAATTTATGGACTAAATTTGGGTGTCATTTTGTTTAATTATGTTTCCCATATCTACAAAATAAACATTATCATTTTTAAATAAGCATTTTCTAAACATTCTATAAATCAATCATGAGAATAGGTCTTAGAGAGTTTGCAAGAAGAGAAATGCATTTAACTTTATTCTATTTTAATTCCATTGTTATTCTTAGAGGATGGCTCCAACATCTTAGAGGCATTAGAAAACTAATCATATAATTAAAATAACCATTTTAGTGAGAAGCAAAAACAAATACCCACCTTTTTTTTTTATGATACACAACTTACTCAACCCATTTATTCTCTTAAAAAAAACTCCATGATAAAATGAAAGGACCCTCTTTATCTTAAGTATGAATACATTAAAAAAAAATGTTCACCCTAATAAAATCCTCTTTTGAAATTCATATACAAGGGCTTATTTTATGCTTTAAGAACAATATCACTTCCTCCCATTATACCAACAAGGTTTCTCATAGAACAACAAAAGCAAATATCAACATCTTTGCACCTAAGCAAATTTACTAGAATGCACATAAATGAGGCATTGCTCTATTCCATAATTCCTTCCTACTACAAGATAATAAATTTCATTTTACATCATTACTTGAAAATAAAATGAATGACATGTCAAATAATACAAGCTTGCTCTCCACCCTACCGTAATGGCGTCATGGAGCCTCGTGGGCTCTAGCCATACCCCCGAGCAAGGAATTACTTTAGCTCCATGATGATAAATGGAGCCTTTTCTCACTTTTACAAAGAAATAAAAACTATCATAGCACAAACTTAATGTATCTAAGTTCTCTACCTTCCATTTTGCACCATGATTCATTCCATATTTCACATCCTTACCACCAATAACAAAGGGAAATAGTAGTAGGAGAGAATACTTATCTCTTTATATGAGGAGGCTAACTCCTTGAACCTTCTTTCCTCTGCCAAGCCATCTTGATCATTCTCTACTATCTCCATTAGAGTTCTCCAAGAGGAGAAGTGGGCAATGCCCGAATCTTCTATCTTCTTGAGATATATAGGAATCCTCCAAACCTACACTCTTTCCCACAAGTGCTCACACATGTGTGAGTCTTGTGCCAATTCCAAGAACTTTTGGGTAATGGGGAGTTGAGAGTGAAAAGTCACTTTTTTCCAAGCCCCAACACTTTTGAATTCGTCACATTCATGAATGTGGACTTTTGAGGGGTCTTTTCACACTCCAAGGACAAGTTCACATGTCAAAAAGGTTCCAAACCCATAGGTATAGGTCCTAGGGGTCTATTTTTGCACTAATATCAAAACAATTGACCATACAACACCATAAGAAGCCAACTTTGAAGGCCAATTCGAAATTCAAGACCTAGCTAAGGATTTGAAAACCCCAATAGATCTTACACTCTTAACCACATGACTATAATCAATAAGGATCCAAAAAATATACCTACACTAAGCCACCAATCATTAAAACCCTCCACTCAATTACAACATAACCAAAACCCTAATTACCTCCCAAGTCATAGGGTCAAAAATCAAAATTTCAAAAGATAGATATATAACTTGGGTCTAGATTGTTCTCCCTTTTACCCTTGGCATTACTCTCATATGCATTTTTCCAAATACATGTTAGGTTAGAAATATAATAAATACCTGTTCAAAATATCAATAAGATCAATTCAATAGTTAGTAAATCATAGTACACATATATATTCATTTCCTTTCCCTATAAAAGATGGAAACTTTGAGCATTCATTTAAATAATAATGGAAACCTAACCTTAGCTAAATACTTTATTTACATTACTAAATTTACTCTTGGACACTCCTTCCTATAATAAAATTTATCATTCAACTTGATATCTAACTTATATAATTTTTTTCTCAAATTATCCTACCTTAGGTATACCTCTAATTGATTAGAGTCATCTTTTAAATTTACCTTGATGATTCTTGGCTAGTGGTCCTTCTGGAACTTCTCCCTGATCTTCCAAAGTCCTACTTTATTCCTACCTATTATCATTTCCCAAGTAACATGAAACTTATTAGCGAGATTCAAACTAATATTAGATACACAAAATTTCTTAGCTCATATCGATCTAAGTGTATTCTTCATATGATACTTGTTCGTGAATCTAAATATTATCTGCTCACATTCATTCTTAACAGTTCTCCCATTTTCATTTAATGAAGAGAATTTGTCACAATAATCATTCACAATAGTTAATACTAAAATCAAAATATTAAACATAGAATTAGGTTAAATCATCAATTTATTCACCAACAAGAATAATTAACCTTATCAAGGTGTCACACAATTTATAGATAGGTTTGGGCCTCACAGATGCAACTAATAAAATATAGAATGGTGTATTTGAAACATAGTGAGTCACATCCATGAAGCTGTATACCACAGTCACCAAGCGTTAAGTTGTAGTCGCTATACCCTGGAATGCATTTGCTATGTTTCATATGTTAACCAAAACAATGCATTTTCCTATTAAGGTAAAAGAATTCAATTTTAGAATTTCTTTCAAATTTTTCTTTTGGTTTGCATTAGGTTAGGATATTTGGTGTTACTAATCTCCTATTTCCAATGAGTGGATTTTATTTTGGAGAAGACAAACCCTCAAACTTTTAATTTATTTGCTTGTAGTATATTCATTGAGGAATCTCTTTAAGACTACTAATTCATGGTTTTGCACGGTTTTTGTGCTTTCATTTTTGGTTAAATTAGGAACATTTTAATTTTGGTTTAAGAAAAAATTAGTGCCTTTTGTTAAATTAGTTACATTTTATTTTGGGTTAATAAATGAACTAGTGTCTTTTGTTATTGGTGTGATTTCACACCTCTTTGTTGTAGAATACAATAGTATGCAGTAAGAGTATCCTCTCCCCTCACCAATTTATGGATCTTGGGTGTAAGAGAAATCACTTCAACTTATCTTTTTTATTTTTTAGAAAGGCCTAACTTTAAGGCACGTCCTAACAAAGAACTCATTGGTGACCCAAAGTGGTTTTTCCCTTGGGTCACTATATAAAAGGGATAAGGAAAAATCCAAATCCTAACTGGCATTAGCCTTTGTTAGACAATGCTCATCCAAAAGGGGAAGTACTCACATTGAGGTGTGGTATTCTAGTGTACCCAAGTAGGGTTGGTTAAAGACTTAAGTGGCTTGTTGTACACTTGCAAGGCAACAGTCCCCTGAGTTGTGACTAGACATCTTCTTTAGTGACCACCCTTTTAATTGAGATTATTTGGTGTCAATGTTAGTGCAAGGGAGGCACATCATGTCCCAATGTTACTCACAATGAGGCACCCTTTAGATGAGATAGAAATCACCAACTTAGCATAAGCTACTTGTAACTTTCTGAGGAGAGGGTGATTGAGTCATCCTTCTAGTCCTGTAGGCCCCTATTTTTCCTCTCTCGCAAAGACAAGAGTGAATACACCCCTTAATGTTTCCCTACACTTACGTTGAAGGAGATTCCAAGTTGTGGGTCTAAGAGTGTTTCCATTGGCCATTGACCTTAGGGATAGGAAGTGCTTGTCTATTTTTTTATTTGTGTTAATACTAATGGAAATTGTCATGAATAACCATGAACATACACATTCACATGATATTTTTTTAAGTCAATAGCCAAAAAATCTATTTTCAAAGTGTTTTCTATGTGTGCAATCACATTTCAAAAAATTTCCAAAATGAAAACCATTCAAAAACATCAAATTTGTAACAAAAAAAATATTCATTGTAACTGCTAGATAGTAAACTACAAATGCTAAATAGTATGCAACATATTCTAGTGACAGTACACTACAACTATGAGATATTGTACTTCATTTGTAAGACATTGAGCCGCAACTACCAAAACATAAAATTTGGGAAAATCCTTTTCCAATCTTAGTCTTAGACATATTTTGAATGTGACCTTATTCTTTGATTATACACTTGCAATATATTTCATCATATTCATTTATGTTGCATTGCATTGTCTTAGAAAAATTACATTACCCACCTTGCAATTTTTTCTTAACCTTAGGTCATTCTAAGTCATTTTCACCTCTCAAATCACATATTAGAAAGCCTACCATGTCCTTTATCAATCCATTGTTACATGATCCTTATATTTTCTCAAACCTTATATTTTTTATCAATCAATTGTCATCATCATTTGGTCTCAAACTTAGATCTTAGTTTAGACTCGCCTTGTCAAAACATCATCCTATCATCTTATCCTTTCGGGGTCATAAGAATCTATTTTGTTACTTTGGTCTACCATAGTTTGTTTAGAAACCTTTTTATTAGGTCTAAAGGTGCACACCCTTAGTTCCATTTGGTATACCTTAATCTTAGCTGCATATTAAAACTTTATTCATAATCTCATTTGGTTTCCTTGCATATCACCCCCTTTAGTCATAGAGTCATTATCATCATTTCATTTCAAACCTTTAGTCTTAGGAGCATTAAAATTTGGCATCCTTCTATTTTTGAAAAACCCAAAAATATAGCTTAGTCTCATATCTCACCTTTCATTATCACATTTGCATTATTAGTCCTTATGTTGCAAGTCTTATATGGTTCAAACAAGGTCATGAAGGAAAATAAAGAACATGGATTCTTCAAGTGATCCCTTTTCAATCCCACAAGTGAAACAAATATTGCATCAAACTTAAAATCCACCTCAAACACCATAGAGGGAAACTTCAAATCCATTTTCCAATCTTACATTAACTAACATCAATGGATGTTTAACCCTCAAAGAAATTAAACATGTTGCTAAAGACCCAAGAATAATACACATTTTGGATGAGCTTTTCAATGCAAACCCTAATAAATTATTTCTCGCACTTTCCAAAAAAAGGTGCTAAAATCCCCTTTGACTTTGAAACTTCCAAAATTGTAGAGGGAGTAACACAATCACAAACCCAAGGTTTTAATGAAAATACATTTACACAAGGTTAACCTATTTCACAACAAATGCTCAATAGCATTCCCCTTAGGGCCATTACACACATTCCTAATCCACTAATATTTGGAGCTAAGAGAACACATACCATGTCCCTAGGATCAATATTCACATTTGGTAGCTCATCTTCTAATCCCATGGGTGAAAAATTTTGCAAATCCCTTTGGCAATAAAAACAATAAACCCTTGATTAGTGCAAGTCAAAATCTGCCATACAAAATAAGGAGAATTCATATTGTCACATCTATAGGGCCAACACAAATGATCAATGCTACACCTAATACCAACATGACCTTTGGGACAAATTTGAACACCAATCCCCTTCCATTGCAACAAAATGTCACACCAAATTCCAATTTCAGGTCTCAAAATCAAACCAACACCAATACCACATTTATGCCACATTATCAGAAAAGTAATTTGAATCCTTTGTACCAAAGTTTCAATCTAAATCATATGTTAGTGCCAAATTCATCATATAATCATCTCAACACACTAAAAACCAATGTTGATCCCCTTATGCAAGGAAAATCCAACATGACACCATCCCCCATGGACACCTTGATGTAACAAATGCAAACAATACAAAAACAAATGGCAAACATACAATTAGGGACAATTAAGAAGACATATTCCATGGAGGAATTATGTTGTTTCCCTTTTGATATAAGTATATACATGCCACCTTTCCCCCCACATTTCACCACTCCTAACTTTAACAAGAATAAAGGGAAAAGGGGATCGAGTGGAGCATTTATGAGAATTTAACATGGCACATGTATGGAAATTCCTTTCGAGCCTACATATTTGATGAGACTATTTCCTCAAAATCTTTTGGGCCAACTCTAGAATGGTTTGTGCACCTTCATCTTGGGATAAAAACTTGGGGTGAATTGGCTGACAGATTCATTAACAACTTCTACAACATAGAAAGTGACACGACCCTAGCAACATTGTGCATGACCAAATGAAAAGAGGGAAAATCGCTTACATCATTCTATCAAAGATGGCACACCATGGCTAAAAAATGTCCTTATCACATACCTAAGAAATAATTGGTCACCATTTTCATAGAAAGCCTTAATAAAAAATTAATGATCCAACTTCAATTACAATGTTACACCACCTTTGAAGATATCATTGAAAAAAGGGTCCTTACTAAGACAGATCTTGTGGAAAAAGTACTAGTCAAAATCTTCAAAGAAACCACAAACGATCCTAGTGAAAAACAAAATTTTTTGTCCTAAAATAAGAATGTCACCAATGATGGGGTTGTGGATGTTAAAGTGGTAAATAAAATTCACCCCACCCTTCAGCTTAATGGTCCATCAACATCAAACACACCAACAACTAGTCATGATCAAACATTAAATATTTTCCAAAACAGTCAACAACACAAAGGACCTCCACACACTGAGATACCATACAAACCTTTAGGCAAACCCATTGAGTCAGTTTTAAAGAAAATTTTACAATCAAACATCATTCAACTTCCTGAAATTAAAACATATGAACCAACATCAAGGTTAAACCAAATTGGTGGAATGATAATGAATTTTTTAAATATCATCATTGAAAAGGACACAAGACATCATGTTGGACAGTCAAAAACCTCATTAAAGATCCTATTGAACAAGGAGGTATATCATTGGATAGAACACATGGTAAAACCAATGTTGATCATACCATATTCAATATTTCCTTGCAAGACCATGGGAAAGGGAAGGCCTCAAGTTTAGGAAGCAATACTAATGATAATTATACTTGTGTTGCGCATGACTATACTATCAACCACATTTGAGCTCTCAATATTCATGTTGCTACCATTACCATTAATAATAAAAGTCTAGAATGCACCATTACTACCCATAGAGCTAAGGTGACCCTACAAGGGGACTCCTCTAATCTATATCCAAAAAGTCAGTATAACTTCCTAGATCACCTAGGAAGGCACTCGCACATATATCCCTTCTTGATCTACTTCATGTTTCCCCAGAGAACAGCTCCATTCTGGACAAATCCTTACAAGATACATCTATACCCTCTAACATAAATGTCTACCAATTTCAGGCCATGGTTGGATACTTAGCTACACCACACAATGTCACCTTTTTTTAATAGGATTATTTTGCACAAAATCCAAATCATAATGATCCCCTACACCTTGAAGTCTATATTAATAAACATAAAATCAGACAATTCTCGGTAGACGATTGAGCAGGTCTAAACATATGCACACTAAAATTAGTCATAGCATTAGAATTCTCTAAGGCTTAAGGGTATGTGCAGGATCATGATGGGCCAAAAAGTGGTGATATGATGGGTATGTGGCTAATGACTTTCTTTTTACCCAAAATTAATGAAATGAAAAGGGTTTTTAAAGGAGATTCTCAGCTTTCCACCAATAAAAATTATGCCTTACTTTGTATTTAATAAATAATTATTATTCATTTTCTATTTGAATTATGACTAAAGTCCTCATTGATAGGTTGATTGAAAACCATCTATAGCTTTCAAATGGTATCACACTTTTTGAATCCAAAACATGCATCACATTCTATTCTTTGCATACTATATAATTAAAAAGAAAAAAAATGAATTTCATGAAGTTTTGACCAAGTTAAATTGGTCAGACATGCACATTTTTATATTTTTTAAAAGTTGTAAAAAAATCATAATTAATTATTTACTTAAAAAAAGTTACAAAAAAATATGCATCACATCAGGACATGAGTCCTCTACTTATATCTAAAATCTTATTAAAAAATATTATCATTTAATTATGGTTAGAGTGGTTAGATAGACATCTACTTCTTATTTTTTCCCTAAAATTTAAGTGGTATTGCATTGAAATTTCAAATTTTCACCAAATAGATTTCTTTTTAAAATAAAACTAGTAGTTTAGAAACTACATTCAATTTCCTACATATAATATTCTTACATATTTTTGAAATAATATAGATAATTTATTTAAAAAACAATGCTCCATGTCTTGGATCTGGACTTTCTCTACAATCTACTACTAAGTTGCCCATGGATTCATTCCATGAGATTTATACCTTCCACTTACCAAAAATTATTGAAGTTTACCTATGATGGCATCAAAATTACCATACCATGTGATCTTGATCCCTTCCAATATTACAATAATCTAAGAGGAACTACCGAATTTCAAGTTCCTATTAATCAAGAGGCTTCATCTTCCACCTCATCACATTACATTGATCTATAGTTCTTGGTCCAATCATCCACTCCATTCACCAACCCTTCCAAAACCATGGTCTAGATCCATGATATGGGGTGTGGAGAATATCATACATTGAGTTTATTTGGTGCAAAGAAGTCATCTACAAGAGAAAATTTTAATATTATTAAGGATAACTAGACTCTCAAGAATGATGTTGAGTCAACTTTAGATGGTTGTTCCTAGATCAAAACCTTCTCATATGTTGATGATACCTTCATCTTCACCATATCCACTCATGATCCTATTAAGGATGTTAAAGATCATCCCTCTCCTTTTCATGATTCTTTTCCTTCCATTCCATCTCCTAAACCATTGTTTGTCCATTTTGACCAGCTTGAGTTAGGGTATGCATAACATACTATTGCCTCTTTTGAGTTGTCTTCACAACTTGTTAAGGATGTGCAAGCCTCCTTTGATGTTAATAGTCTAGAAAAGGATAGTCCTGAAGAATCTATTGAGTGCATCACAAAAAAATTTCATGAATCACACATTCCTACCATCTCATTTATCTTATACATATCACCCATGTTCATCTACCTCATAGGCATGAATCAACAATTATTACCTGAAGAAAATAACAACGATAAAGCTCGAGGATAAAAGGTGAAAGTGTCTTCTTCAAATGGAGATCCAAAATCAAAGAGAGAATGCAAATAAGGAAAGATCAAGAAAATTACTTTAGCCAAAATAAAAAGATATTGGACAAGTCAAAGATAGGGTATGTGTAGGATCATGATGGGCCAAAAAGTGGCAATATTATGGGTATTTGTAGGGTATGTGGTTGACAAATTTTTACCCAAAATTGATGAAACAAAAAGGGTTTTAGAGGAGATTCTCAGTTTTCCACCAATATAAATTATTCTTTAATTTGAATTTAATAAATTATTATTATTTATTTTCTATTAGAATTACGACTAAAGTCCTAATTGATAGGTTGATTGAAAACATCTATAACTTTCAAATGGTATCTCATTTTTGAATCCAAACATGTGTCACATTCTATGATTCACATACTATAGGATTAAAAAAAAAAATTAATGAAGTTTTGACCAAGTTAAGGTGGTCGGACATACAAGTTTTTATATTTTTTTAAAGTTGTAATCAAAAATTCATAATTAATTATTTACTTGGAAAAAAATTACAAAAAATATGCATCACATCAGACTTGAGTCCTCTACTTATATATAAAATATTATAAAAAATATTATTATTTTACTATGGTTAGGGTGGTCAGACAGGTACCTAATTATTTTTTTGCTAAAATTTAAGTTACTGCATTGAAATTTAAAATTTTCACCAAATAGATTTTATTTATTTTTAAATAAACCTAGTAGTTTAGAAACTACATTCAATTTTCTATAGATTCTATTCTTACATATTTTTTAAATAATATAGATAACTTATTCAAATTTTTACATCAAGTTGCCTAACACCAGTTTTTCTGAATTTTTTGCCACTTAAGGGCCTATTTTTTCATGACGATCCTGCACATAACCGATAAAAATAAAATTCAATAATGAAAGTAAGCAAAAATTATGCCTCTTCATAAAAAATAATTGGGAGAATCCATCAAAATAATTAAAGTAGGAAATAATTGATCTCCAGTTGTGCCTCTTAATCAAAAATAACTATGGGCATCTATCAAAGAATAATGTCAAAAGAAGAGCTTGTTGATCCAAATTCTCCATTTTTGTCATCTTCACCTAATCCATAAACTCTATTAAATCCATCCATATTTGCACACCTATCATATCATACCATCTTCCTTGGCAATGTTCTTCGATGGAACATTGATGACGACCCCTTCATGTACTATAACTCATTGGTTTCCCAAACTCCATTTTGTGAGAATCCTAACAGCCCATGCAGTGTGCACATTAGGAATTATACTTTATATCTCCTCATCCGCCAAGTCCATTAACTTTCATATCCATCATTCACACCCTTCATTCAAATTAGATCCTTTCATCTAGCATGGTCATCTAGATATATGGGCCTAATTGGTTGACTCCTTACATTATCATAACAACATATGGGTTTGGTGCTTATCAGTTGTCTACTCCTCAAGGTGAACAATTACTTTATCCCATGAAAAACATGCATTTTTTTTGGTATTATACATAGCTTTCCAAGAATCTCATCAAAAAGTCAAAAATATAAAAAAGTCAAAAATAAAAAAAACAATTAAAATTTAAAAAGATGGTCACCTTGATGAAAACCTAGCAAAAAGGTGTCTTAGTGAATTTTTTTTTTTTAAAATAGAAAAATTAAAAAATAGTAAACAAAAATAATTCATCCAATAGTGAAAACCACTTCGATGGTGCTTTGGTTAAGTACCATGCTAAAAACCTAGGAAACAGGCACCATGTATAGTCAATCTTTTCTCTATTGTCTACCATAATTCTATCTAATTTTTCACCACTATCTACCCATGCTTCATTTATTATAATCAAGCTTTTTCATCCTTCTCGTGGCCTAAGAACCATTGATATTTAGCGTCCTTCACCTTTCATAACCTTCATCCATAATAAGTGGGTCCTATACATGACTGGGGGAAATTCCTTCACCTATGTCTTTATGGGATCCTACACATGGTATCAACTATTAGAACATCAAAAATCCAAAAAATCGTAAAACATCAAAAATCCAAAAAAAAATGTAAAACATAAAAATACAAAAAAGTCATAAAACATTAAAAATCCAAAAATCATAAATGTCAAAACTCCAAAAAAAGAGTTTGAGTCTAATTCTATGTTATCCAAGTCTAATCAAACTATGTTGTCTCTACGCATTGCTACGTAGGTAAGGCTATCTTTTGATGAGCCTCTGAGGCATTAGGTCAATCCCTTATGGTTTTGTTGAGTAGAATCAATCATGATTCACATCATATTAAGAAGTCATCCATGGTCCAAGTTAGTCAAACTACGATGTCTTTACACATGTATAACATAGGCAAGACCATTCTTTAATGAGCCCCTAAGGAAATAGGTTGGTCCCTTAGGATTTGTTGAGTATACCTTGGTCTATTGTCATTAGTAATATAATAAGTGTCCCTTGCTAAAGTCAACACCGTTAGACATAAACATAATGACATTTATTTAAACTAAATCATGAATCAACAGATCAACTATCTGACTAGTCTTCAATCCAAACTAGTCAATTGCCTAAAGTCAATGGTATTATCATTTTTTCTTATTCAAGATGCCTCCTTGCTGAATTTGAACATTGTCATTTGTTAAATTTATCATTTTCCTTATACAAGATATGCCTTTCCTTAAACTAGGCATGGCAAATCAGTCAATCAATCTAGTTAATCAATCAGTTTGGTCAATTAATCAATCAATCTTGTAAATTATTCAATCCTATCAATCAATCAATTTAGTCAAATAATCAATCACTCTTTTCAATTGTTCAATCCTATCTTTCAGTCATTCTGGTCATTCAAGTCGACCTGATCAATCAAATCTGTCAAATGAGGGTATGTGCAGGATCAACATGGAAAAAATAGGTCCTTAAGTGGCAAAAAATTCAAAAAAATTAGATTTAGGCAACTTGACGTAAAAATTTGAATAAGTTATCTATATTATTTCAAAAATATGTAAGAATAGAATCTGTAGCAAATTGAATGTAGTTTCTAAACTACTAGGTTTCTTTTAAAAAAATCTATTTGGTGAAAATTTGAAATTTCAATGCAATGGTACTTAAATTTCAGGGAAAAAATACGAAATAGGTTTCTATCTGACCACCCTAACCACAATAAAATGATAATAATTTTTTATAATATTTTAGATATAAATAGAGGACTCATGTCCTGATGTGATGCATATTTTTTTGTAATTTATTTCCAAGTAAATAATTAATTATAAATTTTTTATTACAACTTTTTAAAAAATATAAAAAATTGTATGTCTGACCACCTTAACTTGGTCAAAACTTCATGAAATTCAATTTTTCTTTTTTTAATCCTATAGTATGCGAAGCATAGAATGTGACACATTTTGGATTCAAAAAAAGTGATACCGTTTGAAAGTTATAGATGTTTTTCAATTAGCCTATCAATTAGGAATTTAGTCGTAATTTGAATAGAAAATGAATAATAATTACTTATTAAATTTAGAGTAAAGCATAATTTATATCAGTGGAAATCTAAGAATTTCCTTTAAAAATCCTTTTTGTTTCATCAATTTTGGGTAAAAAAATAGTTGCCAACCACATACCCATCATATTGCCACTTTTTGGCCCATCATGATCCTGCACATACCCATGAATCAAATTAGTCAATCAATCAATCAGTCAACCTTGTCACTTAATCAATTTGGTCACTCAATCATTCAAACTTTTCAATCAATCAGTCCATCAATCACATCAATCCTATCAAAAAAGAAATCTGGAAACTAATCTAAAGGGTTGTTGACTTTGTTGGTCTAGTTGGTCTTATCTTTTTGATTGGTATTTGGTCATGTTACTAGCCACCTCAAGGATTTCCCAAGAAGGATTTAGTGGAGCAATGATGGATCGTGACCTCTTTTCTTTTTATTGTTGCTTATGGTTTGTCTTGACAAAAAGATTGGGGCAATCGAGTCCTTAGTATGAGTCATGGCATTCCTTGTATTTTGAGTGTCTATTTTTGTAAAGGGATAACATTGCACACCTTGTTTTATGTCATACCATGGTGTTTATTGTCCATTTAATATAATTTTTTCCACCTAATGATGATAAAACATGCATGTTTGACATCTATAAAGCAAGAATACCCATCCCATTTACCTTGGCTAACTCCACACTAACATTCATCTTGTCTGTACTAACATCCATCTTATTTGTGCTCTCGCCACTTCTATTCACAAGCATCTTGATGGAGTTCTATGACACAAAAAAACATCTTGAATGCATAACCATGTTAGAAGCATCATAAGAATCATCATAAACATGTTATATCATCCATATTTCATTTAAAAATACAAAAACATAGATATCATTATCATACATACATACATGCATCCATATAAGAATAACATGTCATAATCATGTAATACCATCTTGCATTCGTAAACCAATAGTATAATTCTTATTTCATAACATATCACATTTTCATATCAAAAAGGAAATCATATATAATCATTGCATTTCATGTACATTGTCCATATCCATATTCATCATCCATTTCATTGCATTTCCATATATCATATATATACCCATATTGCATTATTTCATAATCATAAATCATCTATAACACCATAAAGCATGCATCACATGTGCATCCACATAAGGATCACAATCACATAAAAATATCTTGCATATAGGAAGGCATAGGCATAAAGGTAAAATCATGTCAATCATCCATCATCATAAGATATATAAGACTACATGAGCATAAACCATCATCCATAATGCATCATAGCATATCAAATCATCTCATCATCATATAAATGCATAAAATCATAATAGCATAATCTGTCATATCATAGAAACATACATACAAAATCATACATCAAATAGTCACCACCAAAATCATAGATCTCATATATATATCAAAAAAATCAAGTGTCACAGTACAATGTCAGGATGATCTAAAAAATGGAGCTCATGTGCTCGGTCAAAATATACATATATATCAGTGTCTAAAGCATAATAAAAGAGAGACCTAGCCAGTGCTCCCTATATCTCTTAATGGAGATGGTCCTCTATGAGGATGTCTATCCCTAGCTGTTGTGACCCTAAAGCCCTATACCCTATTGACTGGTGGTAAGCTGAGGGTCATGGCTGAGAAACCCCACTACTACTTTGGCTCCTCTGAGGGTGTGTCCTACTTTGAGACCTGCTCATAGATGCTAACAAACTAGGCCCTTTGCGCTCAAGAGGCACCTCTCTCTCATAGATATCTCTTTAGTACTACATAGCCTAAATAGCCCTCCTGAGATCCAATGAAAAGTTCATTGACGGGCCACTAATACCACTGATAAAATCATTCAAACCCTACTTAGTCTAATGTGCCTTGATTATAGCCATGTCTCTCTCCACCCTCAACCATTGGACCTCTTACTGTGTAACTTGTAGTTGTGCCTATAGCTCTAACATGTGAGCATCCACTGGAATTTCCTTCACCTCCACCTCCATCATCTAAAAAATGGGGATCTCCTCTATCCCCTCTTCCATCACTACCCTCTTCCTCTCCTCCTTGTCTTGAACATGCATCTTCTCCTCCCTACCAACCTCCCCTATCTTGACATCCATAGCGATATCCTCCTATCTTGGTCCCTCCTCCTCTTGTTTTAGTCCCTCCTCCTCTGTGACCCCCTCATCTCAGATGGCCTCCTCTTAATGAGGAGCCTCTACCTGACTACCTCTATCTCTCCTTGGTGGAAAAGGTTGATGGTGTGGTAATCTATCTCTACCTCTATCTCATTTGTCCCTTCCTCCTTGTTCCCCTTTGCCTCCTCCCCCTCCTCCATCGTTTCCCCCATCCTCCCCTCCACCTTT
Source organism: Sequoia sempervirens (assembly GCA_007258455.2). Classification (NCBI taxonomy): domain Eukaryota; kingdom Viridiplantae; phylum Streptophyta; class Pinopsida; order Cupressales; family Cupressaceae; genus Sequoia; species Sequoia sempervirens. The sequence continues at coordinate 991,832,876 of VDFB02281492.1, forward strand.
GTAGCCTCCATCCTCTCCTTAGCCTTAGCCTTAGAGTCCTATCCTTGACCCCCTCCTATGCATATCTATTGGTGTTGGTTGATCAACATTTGTAAGTGGTATGGGCCTAAGTTGGGTCCACCATGCATCTTACTCTAGGGTAGTACCTACATCTACTAGTTTTGGCCTTTCCCCCCACTATAATGGCTACAAATCATCAATATCCTTCTCAGTTGTAGCCATGTGAATCATGGATCCCCATGGTTGTATCTCTCGGCTAAACCAAACAAACTCTATAGTGCCATTGGTAGCCCTAGCTGCTCACCAAACTATCGACAAACCCAGTCTACAAGATAACTCTCTATGATATGTTGGGACTAATATTTTTTTCCAATCATGTATCAAGTCTTGTAATAATAGGGAATATGATCATCGTCATCCTTGAATAGGGTCCCAACCCTACATGGCCTCTAGGTGAATGTATCCAATATGTTTGTGGCATGCCTCCAATAACCAACATCACCAACATGGTTTTGTGTCACCATGCCTCCATAAATAAAAAAATATGGCAAGCCTGCTCTTGGTTGTCTCTATACTAGTGGTTAGAACACTACAATGTGCTCCCAAGCCCACAACATCAAGAGAGTCATCCCATAGCTGGTGCTCTGCACACCTCTATATGCCACATCATGAAAATAGAATTATAGCAAGGCCAACATGCATCGCCCCCAAGCATTAAAAAAACCTCGAGTAAGCATACATGTCAACTAACATCTCACCCCACCCAACTAGAAACCCATGTCCCCATTGATCAAGGCATGCATATCCACCAATAGCGTTACAAAGGACAACAATTTAGAGGTCATATCTCTACTTGAGCATGTCCCAATGGATCTCATACTCCTCACTCCTAGCTCTACTATGTCCTCATGATCCAAAGCACTCACAATCATAGCATACCCCCACTCTAGGTCATAAGACACACATTGCACATAGATCAAAAGTCTAAAAATGAACCACACATCCTCTAAGGTCACCGTGACCTTTCTTGTCAGCAAGTAAAATGAGCCAATCTTTGAGTGCCATCGCTTGGAAAATGCAATGAGTAAACCCCTATTAGCCTAAAACAAGGGCATGAAAGTGATGCAGTAAAATCCCTAGGAAAGCAATCGATCCCTTTGATCATCCTCTATTCGCTCCCACAATCTTAAGGTTGACAGATGGCTCTCTCAGGTGTAAATAAGATCTAATGCAACCTGTAATAACAAGTGAACACATTATGTCAATTATAAGGCCTATGTCCACCTATTTGACCTTGGTCGCAACGAAAATTTTATCCAAATTGGGGAAAAATTTTAAATAGCAAAATGCATTACATTGTCTCTAGAGCATATGTGTTTCAGAAGTCAATTATGTCACAAAATGAACACATGCAATTCACTTTTGCAATTACATCCTCTAGTCGCTCCCACAATCTTAAGGTCGATAGATGGCTCTCTCAGGTGTAAATAGGATCTAATACAACCTGTAATAACAAGTGAAAACATTATGTCAATTATAAAGCCTTTGTCCACATTGATCATCCTCTAGTCGCTCCCACAATCTTAAGGTCGACAGATGGCTCTCTCAGGTGTAAATAGGATCTAATGCAACCTGTAATAACAAGTGAACACATTATGTCAATTATAAAGCCTATGTCCACCTATTTGACCTTGGTTGCAATGAAAATTTTATCCAAATTCAGGAAAAAATTTAAATAGGCAAATGCATTACATTGTCTCTACAGCATATGTGTTTCAAAAGTCAATTATGTCATAAAATGGACACATGCAATTCACTTTTGTAATTACATCGAAAACCTTATCAAATACGGTGTTTTGTTCAAATGTGTCATTCAAGCCCATAATTGCATTTCAAATTTGCACATGTGGCTCAAAACCCCATATGCACCATGGGTGAAGCCACAATAGTGGTTTACAATTTCAGTGAGGATGAAAAACTCACAAAAAATAACCCCATGCCAAAAAAGATGATTTTGGGGGTTCGTACGAACCTACTAGTTCAAGTGAACCAATAAGGGGTTCACTCAAACAAGGGTTCAAGCAAACCCATTCCCTAGTTTCTTGCCCAAAAACTAAATAAAAATTCATTATGTGAGGTGGTTCACTCAAAACCCTGGTTTGAGCGAACCTTGGTTCGAGCGAACCCTGGTTTGAGCGAACCCTGGTTCGAGAAAACCCCTGGGGTTTTGATTGAACCCCTAGGGATTCGTACGAACCCCCCTTAACCGTCATTCTCCCCCCCAGACACAAAAAAAACCTATTTTTTTTCATTTTTAAGCTTAGTTTGAACATGAAAATGGCAGAGACTTCACAAACCCAACTAGAATCACGTAGTCCTCGAAACAAGCTATCCAACGAATATAATTTTGATATGTTTTGGTTTTATTATGTATTTTTTTAGTTTTATTAAATATAGGTTTTTCACCGAAAATGAAGGTATCTATTCTACACATGTAGAAAAATAGCATATTATAAAAAAAAAATTAAAATATGAGTGCACCAGATATTGAAGTCCTTGATCCAACAAAAAAAACATGAATTTCAATATATACAAAAAATGTTACGCGTTATACGGTCGCACTATGTTTGAATTGTAATTGGTTTGACTATGAAACTTGATTAAAGAAAAAATATTCAATAAAAAACCATCTAACCAAGTGGAAGCACTAGATATCAGAGTTACAAATCTAAATTCGAAAGAATTATAATTTTATCCTTCATGGAATTTTTTTTTTACATTATACAGTGTGTGTCACTTTTTTAAAATGTTGTTTTGTGAGAAAAACACATTTTAGTGGGAGATGGAAAAAGAAGTGCAATCTGATTCCAAAAATTTTGAAAAAAATATTTTTAGAATCTACAAACAAAATGTGATGATATTCTAGTTTGCATCATGTTCAAATTCCTTAGTTGTGTCAAAAAATTCACTTGCATTGTAAAAAAATAGTTGTGGCTAAACTTTATGTATTTGTATTGCACTAAGTAGATGTGGTGAACCACATCCACTTGCGGTGAATGCATTAAGAAATGTGGTGAACGAGGTTCACCACATCTATTTTCCCCCTTTTGGAGCCCTAAATCTAGATCAAAAATTAAAAAAATTACAAAGCAAGGTTTGTGTACTTACTACCTACCCTGAGGCCTATGGTAGTTTGAAGGTCTTGACCCGATATCCATAGTGTGCAACATATGGTACTGACAACATCTTGGCAGTAGGTTCTCTCTCTCTCTATTCACTCAAGGTTAAAATTCACAAATGACTATTTTTAGAAGCCAAGTCACATTTATACATTTTCAAAATGGGATTTGTACATCCCCTTTTCACTACCTATTTCAAATGTTGAACCCAAACCCTAATGTAAATTGCTTGGAGACCTAAAATTGAAACCTTTTGCTATTAATGCTTTGAATATGCTTGTCAAAACAATTTTTCACATTTTTTCAAAAAAAATCAAAATAGGCAAAATTTCCCACCCTCCTTCGTCAAGGCATGCTGGGGCATGTTTTGAATTAAATTTTCCTAATTATTCTTTGACACAATGATCAAAATAGCATTACGTTAAAGGGGAAAAATTTAGACACTAAAAAATGTCTTGGTCTATGAGTGCCATTTTTCCACATCAATCTCTCTTTGTCCTTACATAATTAAATATTTTTAATTACCTAGTTATTTTCTAAGGTCACATTCCTCTATTAATTAAGTAATTTTAATTCATTCATTTTCTTGTCTTTATTCTTCATTGATTAATTCAATAAATTAATATTTATTTAATTGCATTGCTAATGTCTTATTTCTCACTATGATTAAATAAATTCTCATAAATTTAATTATTTTTCTTCCAATATTTGTGTATAGTTAAATAATCATTTTAATTATTTTAACTAGTCATTTAGCCTCTTCCTCCATTGTTAAATAATTAATCCAATTTAACTATTGAATATCTTCATTTCCATTTCCTCCACATTTAATTAAATGGTGAAATAATAATCATTTTAATTAAATGTCATTTTCCCATTTTCTCCATAAATAAATAATCATTTTTTATTATTTATTGCTCCAGATACTCTCCCAAATTAAATAATATGATTATTTAATTGGCAAGATTCCTTCTTCCAATTAAAAATTATTATTTGATTCCTCCACTTCCTCTTTCAAATTTCAACTGTTGATTCCCTCTAGTCTTCTTTTAATCTTGACCATCTATCCTTAGTCGTCCCTAGCCCCACTACTCTGTGGTGCATGCAACCGTGAATATCAATCTTTGCATCTTCTATACTTTTGATCTCGTTGATTCATTCAAGAAGCTTTTCTATAAAAGAGAGTTGCCTACTTCATTTTTGTTGTACAACCACATTCTCTAAAATTCTTACTATCAATCACGGTCACTTGTAGGTACTTGGACAGACCAAGATGTGAGGGAAAGCTTGCAACTTGAGAAGAATGGAGGAGAAGCAAGGAAGATAATTAAATTTAATGTGGGGGGTGTATCTTAAATTTGTTTTCATTCGATTTCCTTATACTATTTGCACTTTCTTGTCTTGGATTTGGGATTCTTGGCTTATATTTTAGGTAGAGTGGTTGCTACTTGATCTTTTCCTTCTTATTTTAAGTTTTCCCCATCCTTACAATATGATTTCTTTCCATAATGTTTTTTAAACATTATTAAAGTCTTGAAAGGATGGAATTTTGTTGGTATTGTATGCTTGGGAGATAGAACAACAACACTCAACACTCTCATTCAAGGATCACCCTAAATATCTCAATCTTAGATATGTAAAGGAGAAAAAGATCTTGCAATAGGGTTGTCCTAAAGGTTGATTATAAACTAATGAGGGGTTTCCCACCATGCTAGGAATTGGAAAGTCAAATGAAATGCAAGATGTAATGCTTAACCCTAATATGATGCAATCTTTCACTAAATAACCTAAAAAGTGCATAAAAATAAGAACATAGAGGTGAGATGTCAGAAGTATGCATCTGGGAACCTGAAGAAGGCTGGAATGGGCTCTAAATTGCTAGAAATTTTGAGATTTTGGCATACTGGGACTCATACAAGAGTCTGGGTGTATCAATCCTAGATAAGGGTTTCTGGGTAGGAATTGGTTTCTAGAAAAAGGGTATCTAAAACTACAAAAATCTAGAAAAATGCCTGTAGTGGAACTCATATACCACTTCTTTCGTATCAATCTCATTCCACTTTTTGAAGAATTCAAAGTTAAAATTTGCACTTCAACACCTACTCTTCTCTCCCAAATTGAATTATGGATCTGAATCTACGAAAAGACCTATAAAACATAATATAGCTTTGATTTATTGGTTTTTCAGAGAGAAAAACAATAATAATATTTGTTATTTTTCACTCATTCGATGGATTAAAAACTTCTAAGAGTTTTTGTTCCTACATTATAGAAACAACTCACTAATTATATGAGTTGTTTTAACAACTCAAAAAAACACATACCTTCTACAACAAAATAATTATATACAAGACTAACTAGCCTAACAAATATTTAATATTCCTAACGCTCATAATTACTATGAGAGTTATTACCTTATGTCACTTTACCTCACAAACTTTATCCCATGTGAACACTAATAGTACAATTCCCAACATTCCCCCCTTAGTGTGGACATGGTAAGAACTCACACCCTTCATATCCAGTAGGCCCAACTCTTGTGGGTCATGATCTTGATTCAAAATGAAAGGAACCTCCCATCAACCTTTCATGGTTTCACACAGGTTTACCATAAACCTGGGAATGAACATGAACCCATCAACTTTCCACCTCGTGTGGTTTTCTAGATCCTCCCACAAACCCTTTCAAGATCCATGAACTGCATTAAAATGGTGCTTTTGTTCACCACTATGGTTTTACATTAGGGAAGAAATCCACAAAAATCTAAAAGACCCATACTAGAAAAAGTTTCATATTACATTCCATAAGAACACAATTTTCTTAATTGTAGTCACTATTATCAATCGCTGCCACTCAATCTTGAACAACATAGACAACTGCCACTACCACTAAAAGCTGCCCTTGACTTTAGGGATTTTGGCATGAAATGGGAATGGAAAATTCGTTATTATTCGCCCCCACACAATGTGAAATTTCCACTTATTCACATAACTAGGAACACTAAAAAGTGAATCATATTAGGGGGCATGTTACTATTTGTAACTTGTTGTCTAGATCTTCCTACACATGATAACCATTGTCACTGAATGTATTCACTGAATGATCACCGTCTAATAAAGTATGACATTTAGAGCATCACTACAATCAGAGGACCCCTATAGTCATCTGCTCTCTAATACATTCATTTTTCTAGCATTCACACACCACACTAAAAACTTGAAAACAATAACACACATTGCATATTTATTTGTCACCATATCATGTGTGCGGCCTCATCATTGGTGACTGATGAGAGGTTGCTTATTGACCTCCAATATTTGATGCCTCCATCCTCCAATTGGTTTCCTACTTAGCAATTGTGGATTAGTTGTGAGAAAAGAATATATCCTCCCTCCCTTGATGTGAACATCTTACTAGGAGTGTTGGGTACCATCGATCATGCACTCCAATTACAATTGAGACAATTTTTCAATTTTTTATATAATTTTTTTTTGAAAAACATATTTTTATGTCACTACAATTAACGACTCAAGAAAAAATGGACCCCACAACTTGATTTTGATACTATAACATAAAATATATCTATATAAACTAATAATACATTTTAAAAAACTAAATTAATATTAACTAATAAAACTATTAAAACTTTAATGACTCGAGTACATCTATTGATTGGCGTTGTGCATAACCTCCTTCAATGTCTTGGCTACCAATTATAGTTAATGACTTAAAATTCATCAACTCCTACTTAATTTCTATGAGGTCACATATTTGAATCCTTGGGAATCCTCACACATTCAAATCCAATCACACCATAAACATGCAACAATTTTGACTCCAACCACAGATGTAAACTTCAGATGGTCATTGCAAAAATATACCTTCAAGTGCACAATGAACTGATAAACAAGAGTAAAATTTCAGTTACAAAATTTGTGAGGTCTGGTTCTAATAATACTCTATCTAGCTACGCCCAAGTGTTCTTTACACTTCTTACATAGAAGCAATGCAAATTCAAATAAATTGTGCATGTTGTTTATAGATGTGTACAATGCATGAAATATGGAGGCATTTGATTCCTTGCTATAGTTAAATTAGTAGAGTATTACTAATAATAATTATTGATCAAGATCCAGGTGCTCTAATAGTGGAAACATAAGTGAGTCAAATCTTCATTGTAGTAACCTGTTGTACTTGGAATTCCTGACTTTGTGTACTTTCCTTTTTCCTCTATATATTTAAATTTGACACACATCATAAATTTTATTGTTAAGAGAGTATTCTCATGCATCCAATGCACAGTTAAATTCTCTGGGTGAAATGAGAGGTAGGGTGAGTGCAATGAGAGGAAGGGTTGTGAGATAGGCCAATAGCACATCAAATACTTGCAATTGATGGAGATTTGGAACCATCACTCTAAATCAAGGGAAAAAATACTCTAAATTTCCTATGCCTAGCCTGAGTTTGGTGCATCAGATAGTTGGCATATCACCTCCTCATTTTGGCTTCATAGGGCCCAGATGTTGGCCTACTCTTCTTGCACTAATTTTAAACTTTCCCTTCCTTGATTTCTTAGACATGCAAATACTTCTTGAGATTCATCCACTCTTTAGGTGATTTGACACAATCTTCAAAGATCATGTGATCTCTTTAATCGCCCGCTCTGATACCATATTTTTTTCAGAGAGAAAAATAATAATAATAATATTTGTTATTTTTCACTCATTCAATGGATTACATACTTATAGGAGTTTTGGTTCCTACATTATAGGAACAACTCACTAATTATATGAGTTGTTTTAACAAATCACTAATTATATGAGTTGTTTTAACAACTCAAACAAACAAATATGTACAAAAAATAATTCTATACATGACTAACTAACCTAACAAATATTTAATATTTTTAACATGCTCATAACTACTACATGAGTTATTACCTTAACTCACTTTACCTCACATACTCTATCCCAAGTGAAAACTAATAATATAATTCCCAACATGATTTGCTTATAGGTAGTTTTCCTTGGTAAAACCCCTAGTTTGGTAGTAAAACCTTGATAGAAATAATGAAATATGCATGTGAATAGGAATGTAAGACATAACGTTAAGTGTTTATAAGATTAGGAAATCTGAAATGCAATGCAATCCTATTCTAATGTGAAAGAATGAGGTGAATGAATGAAACATGAAGATGAATGACTCACTTTGAGAGATCTCTAATCACCCAAATGAGCCCTAATAATGCTTGTATCTTCCTTAGGTTGAATGTAGAGTGATAATAGAAAATGGAATCACTTAGGGAACAAGTCATTAGGCTTGGCTAAATGGCTAGTTGCATCTCCCCAACCTAGAATCCATCATGATTCACCATAGACAAACATGACCAATGCTTGAAAATGCTAGATCTTGAATGAAAGTGAGCTTGAATACCTACAAAAACACTTTGATGTTGCTCCAAGAATTCAACTCTACATGCTTTTGAAACTTGAATGCTTGGATCTTGAAATTGCTCTTGAAAATTCTTGCTTAGATGAAATAATGACTTAGAAGCTTGCTTATATAGGCATTAAAACTTGATTTACCATTATTTAGATCTCAAAAGCTGACATCAACCAAAAAAATTAAATTAAAAAGTTGATTTTCCCACTCGAACCCTAGAAAATCCCCAAATGGGACTCATACACCAACCCTAGCATATGGGTCCCACCTATGGAGACTCATATGCCTAAGATGGCGTATGAGTCACCATATATTTTTGGGGTGGGTCATTAATTTTTTTTATGTTTTTGATGATTTTGTTGGGTTTTTAGCTGAAATAACCCTTGAGATCCAAAATAAAAGGTCTTAAGGGCCTATTAATGATGACATAGAGGGGTATTTAATATAAGAGTGCTAAAATAGGTCCAAATTAAGTGTGAAATTGCAATACTTTCAAGAGCGTACAATTTTCTACACTACATGTCTTTATAAGGACACTTGGCCATAAAAATGTTCTAATTCATTGCAACTAAAACATTTGAAAGGTAGCTTACATTGTACCTATTAGAACCTCTTTATAACTTTGTAACAAATTTTTTCATCCTTTAGATCTGATCGAGTATTAGAATCTTGATGAACTTGCTTCTTAGAAGCTCTAAATGTCTCCTTTTCCCTTAAAGAGTTCTCACTATCAAACCTCATTTCATAGGTATTCAATATTCCATTTAATTCAACCATTTTTACAAAATTAAGATCTTTAACTTCTTCAATAGAAAAAACTTTAGAATTAAACCTTCTAAGAAGAGATCTGAATACCTTTTTCACAATCATGACTTATTTCAATTCCTCACCAAGACCTCTGATAGAATTGACAACTTCATCAACCTAGAGTAGAAATGTGGCAATGTTTTCTTCTTCCTTCATTTTTTCAGACTTTCAAACTAACTTCGATGTCTTTGAATTTTTTCTTCTTTAACTTTATCATCACATTCATAGATGGTGTGAAATTTATCCCATAATTCCTTTGTTGTACTTCACTGCATGACCTTCACAAACTTGTAATAAGATAATCCACATAAAATAGCATTCCTTTTGTTAGAATTATATTCACAATCCTTCTTTCTAGCTTGATCCCTTGGAGGGTTGTTAGGAATCTCATATCTATCTACAATTGATTTCAAAATTTCAATACTTAGGGCCATCAAGTATGTTTCCATTCTTGATTCTTACCCTCCAAATGCAGAATTGGATCCATCAAAGAGTGGTGCTTTATTCACAGACAATCCTTCTTCAGCCATAGAGTTTTCCATCTTGAATCTGTTAAAAGGCGCAAGATAACTGAGAGGGGGGTGAATCAGTTGTCACCAAATTCAAACATAAAACTCCTAACACTTATCAACTTCATAACCACACTACTATGTTATTAAGTATGAACATGAAATGCAGATATTAGAAAGTAAAATAAACACAATGAACACCAAATTTTACGTGGAAAACCTAATAAGGGAAAAACCATGGTGAGGATTAACTCACTATATAAAGTTATAGAAAAACCAAATACAAGAGGCTCACTACCCAAAATAGAACTCATTGTCTAGATACAAAGGCCCACTTCCTACAGAAAGGACTCACTATCCAATAGGGAGGCTCACTACATACAAATGCAAAAGATAACAGAAAGATCCACTAGAGTAATTTACACACATCTGCAACATTGATTAGAAGATTGCAAAAACCTTCAACTCAATGCTTTAAGGAATATAACACAATGAAGTATTGTTTCCTTAACTCACTTTTGCACAACTCTACACTTTAGTTGTTGCTTACTTAATTAATTTTCATCTTCTAATCATTTGCATCTTGGCTTGCATTTTATACCATCTTCAACCTTTGAAACATTCTCCAAGGTTAGGCACATATGGTTCATTTCATAAATTCAAACTAGGTCAGAAACTCAACATTCCCATGGTGGAAAAGAATGAGAGTGGACCAATTAAACACTTAACCAAGACCAAAAGAAACATCTTAGATCAACCACATGCTTCCTTAATTCAATTTTAAATTCTTCATATGAAGTGTAAACATCAGGTTGGCCAAACCTAATGAAAACAAAAATGAACAATGAAGTACATACTTTCCAACAAGAAGATAACATGTGGATGATGTAACACACTTCATCATGCACGAGAAAACATCTTAGATACTTCCAGATACATCTATAGTAGGTGTAACAATCCTCGAACACTAAAATCTTTCCAACAGTCCATCCAGACTATCCAATCCCACATAACTCTAAAGCTCATCTTTCAAAGCACCAAAACTTGAACATATCTTCCATAACCTAGAAAAACATCATTACAAGACATATTCTAGATTTGCAAGACTTGAAACAAAACAATGGAGGACTGGAGAGCAATGAAGCAAAAACATTTCTCCTAGTCCGTAGATAACCAACTCTGCCAAAACAATTCACACACTAGTAAAAACAACTTTCACCTTCCATCAAACCAGTAGCAACAAATTAGGAGATATCACCAACAAATCACCAACAAAAAACCTTCAGATCTGCACAAGCATAGGATCAACACAAAAGAAATGTGGAGCACATACTAGAGCACATTTTGAACACATACATAACTCTAACTTCACTCTTCATTAATTTTCTCAAAATAAATTTGTAACCCATCATTTTAGCACATATGCAACATCATAAGGATAGCTCCATGTACTCACAACATCTCAACTATACATGCACAATTTGCAACATTCTAAACTGTGTTGACATCAATGACAACATTAATGACAACACCACCAAATTTTCTCATACTCACAACACAATCTACCTTAAGTTGATTAAGCTTCTTCAAAGGAACTCACCATTGATACCAATTGAAGGGTACTTAATCTACTAAGAGGGGGGGTCAATCGATAGATCAAATCAAATTAAAACTATTCACATATATCAAACATGAAACTCGAATCAAAGTGGATACTGAAATTCAAGAAACTACATAAGCACATACATCTGTACAAGAGAACACCATATATATGTGGAAACCCAAGATGGGAAAAACCATGGTGAGACTAGCTATTTGGATCTATTTTCCAAATCCAACCTCACAAAGAAAAAATATAACAAGAGAATTTATAATGTGAAGTAGGAATCAACCTACTGGAGACACCAATCCACAAATTTAATTGTAGGAACCAACCTACAGGAGACACCAATCCCCAATATAATGATTTGAGCACCAACTCAATGAGTAGAACACCAATCATACTGAAATTACAAAGATAAAGCTTTCATAATTTCAATGTTGATTGCGTAGCTTACATCTATACTGAACTTGATTCATACACTCTAATACACTCCTTAAGGTCTTTCGATGATGGTGTACATTGATTGAGATGTAACTCACATTGAATAACACTTACTCGCACACTGGCTTCTCACTTTTGCATACTCATGCATATTCACTTATCACCTTCTCTTTAATACACACACTATCATGTGAAGTAAGATCTAAATTATATACACGACATCACATTAATCATTCATTCATGTTAGCTATGGATCCATAATTAACTAGGATGACATAAAGTGGACCTAAATTAAAATTACACAAAATGTGTAATTGTAGGTCCTAAATCAAATTTTGTTGCTGCCAAAACAATACGATGTCATGAAATTCCACAAGAACGTTAACTTGGACCTATTTTAGCTTCCCATGCTATCTTTGAATGTTGCACACTACTAGCCATTTCTGCATAGTTTTGAAACCATCACTAGTTTAAAAATAGACAGTGAACATTTTGTTGTTTCAAACTTATTTCTTGTTGAACATAACTTCTAAAAAATCTATAATATGATAGAACATGTGTAGCCATACTCTAGAATCAAACAACAACAAAATTAACCTTTAGGAGGAATACTGGACATAAAGTTATTTCCAAAGAAATTTCTCTATCTTGAACAACAACCTAAAACATTTTGAATCATACTTCTCAATAACTTCTACCAACATGAATAGATATAGTATGACACTACAAATAATCCTCAACTTCTTTTTATCATTACAGCTAGCAATAGATACTTCCACAACTCAAAATGATATAACAGTACATTACATTTAATTCTCACTAATCTACTGACCAAATTCATTTGACATCAATGACAACATATGTTCAACAATAAGAACTTCAAGAATTTTCTTCCAAATTCCTCATAGGTCTTCCCTATTGAAGTTGTTATGCAATTCATTCACTTTCTCACCTTTTTTGAGAAACCTCTTTATGGCATCTTAACAATTTCCTTTAGCCTTCTTTGGGATCCTAACACCATCTAGAGGAAGCCTTGTAGCAGAGGCAATAAGCTGCATCGTGACATGGAAACTAAATTCTCCTAACATAAACAATGCCATACTTCCAGTCCTGAGTTAGAAAACTAAGTAGAGAGAATAAACTTGTTACCATTCATGACCTCAATGTACTAGGAGATATTTTCATTTTGGAGGATGGTCCAAACTTCTCTATCACTTTTAAGACATTCACAATTATTCAGCTCAACTTGCACTAATGCAAGGGCAATACCACCAGACACTACTAGATGTAGAGTAATGTCTACAACTGAGGCATCAAAATTAAATGCCAAGAAAAAAGAAGACAAAATGAAAGATCCACCTCTTAATCTTATTAATTTTAACATTCGCTATAAATGAATTATCTTCATTCCAATGTGTGAAGGAGTCAATTTCTGAGCCAATTTAGGCAGTAGGTTTGTTGTTGTGTTGCCCTCTTTGAACAAGTGCACAATCTTGCGATCCCCTATACTTAACCAAATTGACCATGACTCCCATATGATAAGTCCAACATGGCGAGGCCTTGTCGTCAAGCATGTCAATGATATTCTTAGAGTCACCTTCAATGATCACTTTGGTAAACCCATTGATTTTAACTAAAAAAGGATGAAAAATGAAAAAGTTATGACTAGTTAATGTTGCAAATATTTATATATATATATATATATTTATATATAAACAACATTGGATGAGTTTACCTAAAATATAGAGTTGCCCCTCCATGTGTCTAAGCTAGCATTTGAACAACTATAAAATTTTAAAACTTTGATAAAAATTGAGCAAGTTATGATAGTTTGAAGAATAGGTGTTGCTTAGAAAACTTGAATAGTGCCTCTAAAGGCTTAAGCCCTTATCAATTGGCCTATAGTCAGCTCACTGACAATCCCTAGGGCTAAGTGGTCGGGGGGTTGGATTAAGTGCCTAAGTGTTGGGTGTGAACGTGTGTTTAAAGTTCCATGTGACCAAGCACTTAGAGCCATTGGTCCAAGGGTCACTAGGTGCCTACGTGGCCAAAAAATAAAAGCTTGTTAGTGGGTTTCAACAAGATATTAAAAATAGTTAAGTGTTACAAAATGCTTAAGTTAAGATTATGAAGGTTTGTAAAATGGAGTTTAAAAGGTATATGACTTCCTCATACTTCAACTAGATTTATGAGGATCTCCAACTAAGCTTCAAACAAATTTAAATCAAAATAAACATCCCATTGAAACAAAACAAGTGCCACGTAGTAGCGAGTACTTGCCTTTGTAGTAATTTAATTAGAGGTTTATAGAGTCCAAATAAAATATATACAAATTTAATGAAGGTGAATAAAATTAAATGAAGTTTTTTTTAATTATTGTATTTTAGTTTGACTTTTTTTTTTTTTTTAAAAGTAGTGATGGTTGTTTTTATTTGTTTTGGTTATATAATGTACAATAAAAATAAACTATTCTATATGTTTGTTGTTTGATTTATTTTTTAATAAAATAAAGTAGAATAAATTTTAATTTTATAAATTAAACATAAATGTAGAATACATTTGATTATTTATATATAATTTATATATTATATAATATATTATAGTATAATCATTTTATCACTTTTATTATAATTATTTTCTTTTAATAATCACTTATATATGAAACTATTATACTCGGCATTATGTTTGGTTGATCTCATATTGATAAATTAAATTAAAGGTAAAAGGAAATTTTGTAATATGATAGAAAAATACAATATAAATAAATAAAAGATACTTAATGCATTTATATTAATATTAATAATTATCAATTTTATCTTAATTATATTGTATAAAAATTAATTCTATATTAAAATTTTAAATATTGTAAAGATATTATAAATATTAAAAAAATCAAATCAAATCATAGCATAATATAATTAAAAGAAAAAAATGATAATTATATAAATATAAAATTACATAATAATATGTATAATAAATATAAACTTATTATATTATATTAAATAGTATTTTATTGATTATATAATATAAATTTTAAAAATTATTTTTTAAATTATTTTATATTAAATGAAATGAAATAATTGTATATGAAAATACTAAATAATAATTATTTAAACATGTTGTATCTTGACTTTGGTTAAACCTTCCTGGCCATGATTAAACCACCTGGCTCCTTGGTTCCTATTCTAATTGATGCCAGTTAATCCCCAGTGCCCTCGCTCTAACTATTACTGAGTTACCCTGTGAGCTGCTCCCACCATGCTTGCTTTGTAATTGCTTGGGGACTTGGGGATGTATTCAAAACGATTAGGTGGGTGGACGCCAATTTTGATGGCATGCCAGGATTTGTTGAACAGGCGCAACAAATGTGATGACATATTCGCCCTTGGAGTACAGCCAAGTTGCCAACTAAGCACATCACACTATAGTACCATCGAAAAATTGATGGATTACTTTTTCTTCTCCACGCATTTCATCTTTTCCACATAATTTATTTCAACCAACCCCACTTTTTTCAAGGATAATACAATTTTCCAACCAAAACAAAATAAGAAACTTTCTTTCTTAAAAATAGGTAAAATAATAATTAATTTTTACTTTTCCTCAAAATTTGTCAATAACACACAAAACCTTTTAGTCAATCATATTCATGAAAAATATTTTTTATAATTTATGTAGTTAAATATTTTACAAATTCACTTTAAAAAATTGAATTTAAATTTAAAATTTTTGTAAACATGATTTGTGATTGTGGATAACAAACTTATTAATAATTAAATAATTAGTAAAAGCAAAACTCATTGCAATAGTATTGCCTAATGACAAGTACTAATAAATCCGTCAATATCCACCGGACTTCAAAACAATTAAATTCGTGGATTTTAATCAGCTTCATTAAATCTCTATACACTGCACAATGTATATATGCCAGAGTGGGCATATGCCACGAGATACAGAAACCCATATGTTTATTATCGTGAATATATACATGCGATCACAGTTCTGCTGCTATGTATCTATCCCTGTTTTTGTATATACCACAATCTCAAACAGTTATTTCATCTATATATATGTGAACAAATATATTTTAAATCCGGATGTGTGTACATATGTTTTTAAATCACTGTATATATGGCAAAGCAAACTGTATATTTGCGGGAGAAAACACTATATTCTTCTCTGAGATTTTCTGTTGGAGTAGGGCCAGCCGTACAGTATAAAGTGGACGGGCTTACTGTTTCCGTATGGAATTCATACAAGGCATGCGATTGTTGGAATTTCATCTCGAAGGCCCTATATAAGGAGCCCCATCCCCCCGGCTTAAAGCAAGCAAAGTCGTTCATTGCAAAGCATGGAGAGTCATCGAATGAAAGGAGCCGCAATTGCCTTGGTAGTTGCTCTGCTGTGGAGCGGGGCATCTGCAGGAGGCATAAGCATATATTGGGGTCAAAATAGCATCGAAGCTTCTCTTGCCAACACCTGCGCAAGCGGCAACTTCGAAATTGTGAATCTCGCGTTTCTAATGACGTTCGGCAACGGGCAGGCGCCGGTGCTCAATCTGGGAGGCCACTGCGATCCAGCGGCAGGAACATGCAAATCGCTGAGCGCTGATATTAATATCTGCCAGTCCAGCGGCGTAAAGGTGTTCCTGTCCCTCGGAGGACCCTACGGAAACGCAATGATCACCTCCGCAGCGGATGCGCAGAACGTGGCCATTTATCTGTGGAACAACTTTCTCGGAGGGCAGTCGGCCTCCAGGCCTCTAGGAGACGCCGTTCTGGACGGCATTGACTTCAATATCGATTCCACGACGGCGCACTGGGACGATCTGGCCAGGGCCGTGTCCGATCTTAGCACCTCCTACAAAAAAGTCTATCTCAGCGCCGCTCCGCAGTGCCCCTATCCCGACAGTTCGCTCGGAAAGGCCTTGCAGACGGGGCTTTTCGACTACGTGTGGGTCCGGTTCTACGATAACCCTTCCTGTCAGTATGCCAATCGTGACCCTTCCAATCTGGTGAATTCATGGAACCGCTGGACCATGTCTGTAGTCACTGTTCAAACACGGGGCTTCTACATCGGCCTTCCGGCTGCGCCTGGTGCTGCCAGCAGCGGCTATATTGAGGCAGCCACACTCATCACCAAAGTGCTGCCTTTGGTCAAGGCCTCCCCAAAATATGGAGGAGTCATGCTGAGGAACAAGTACTACGACGAGCAAACCCAATATAGCTCCATCATCAAACCTTCTACCGTTGATTGACGTGCCTATGTCTAAGGAGGAAAAATATAGTAACGCTTAAATAACAGTTGAGATTAGCTAATGCTCAACCTGCTTTTTTTCATCTCTTCCATGAGTGGAGGTTTTAGATATGTAATAATCTTATATTATCTATGTATGAATTAAAGATATTAAGGGTTTGTAAGTTTGCAACGGTGATATAATATTTTATTTTAAAAAAATAGCTAATAAATTTTACAAAGAGGATTTCCCAAAAACGAATATTCATAACTAATATCTTATTTTTTAATTAAAAACTGTAAAATGAAAATATTAAATAATATTTTCAAAATAAAATTCATAACTCTTAAATACATAAATAAAGAGTAAGAAATTGAAAATTCATTTTAGATAAAGGTTTTGTATGATTTAATGATATGCAATAAATGCAAATGAAATAATGTTTTAAAATTCAATAAAATAATACATAATATTTTGTTAGAAAATCATGATACTTTTTGAATAATGATGTGTCAATGTTATAGAATTAGAGTAAATATCTACTTATATGTAATTTTAGAGTAATATTTATATATATATATTGTATACGTAAATAATAGAAAATACTAGGCACATTTATGCCACTGTACAATGTATTTTAGTGTCAAAACATCAATGATCTTTAGACAAATATTTCCAAAGCATTCAAATTTTTGTTTATAAAATTAGATCACTTTCATAATCATGGATTTGATCCTACCAATGTGGATCCAGTCTAGTCTATATTTTATGACTATCTAATGTTTTTTATTCCCCTCAATGTTCTCAATATGGCCTCAAATAAAAAATATTTGTGGTACTTGTTATTTTTCACCTAGGAAGTATAATTAATCCCTTATGTCAAACCATGTTAGTACACTAATTTAATGGGTAGACAAAAGATTGAGGAAAACAATGTCAACTTACGAAGAGTTCCTAGATTCTTATGTGTTGTAGGGCAAAGATAAATGCTCTTGATAATTTATACAAGTAGTAATCATTGATCAAGTTGAATAATCTAGCATGATCTCTATTATTAACTAGGGTTTAGCCTTTTGAATGTAGCATAATGGTCATAAGGAAGGGTGAATTATACAAAATTTAAGATTTTGAATTTAAAAGGAAAGGGGCCATTTTGTGAGTACAAAAGTGATCAACATCACTTTCATGAATACATCACTAACCTAAGGAAGGAAATTCATAAAATAATGAATTAGGATGTGTACATGGAAATGATTATAGATAGAAATAGAAAAGGAATGGATTGAGTTTCCTTTCTCAATTATTAATGCACCATATATACGTATTTTTGCACTATGAATAACTTGTAGTGTAGAAAAATGTATCCCTTTACATTTTCACACTTGTTTGGCCCTCCCTACTAAAATTGGGCTTCTTTATGCCTTATTTGGTCCATTTTTACATCCACAAGCCTTATTTAATGTATTTCTTTAAGGATAATCCCGACACTTAACTAATGACGAATCATAATTCATGATTTTGGGTTGTGTGTTCCAAATATAGTGATCAAGGACTCATACACCACCTTTGGTGTATGGGTCCCACCTACGTTTTTGGAACTGATCCTGAATATTGTATAAAACTTAATATTTCTTGAAATTTGTGTCCCAAGCTTAGGGTACTGGGACTCATATGCCCCAACTGGCGTATGAGTCCTGCTTTCGATTGGACCTATTTTGAATTCAATTATTGGCAAGATTTTATTCTCCTAGTATCTGATGTCGACTTGTAGTGTTGTAATTTTGGGAAATTTGGCATAAACAAGTATAAATACAAGGTTATTTCACATATTTTCACCTAGCAAGATCTAAGCTTTCAAGTATTTGACATTATAGTAAATTTGTGATCAAGAGAGTTTTTAAGAGCATTATAGAGCTAATTATCAAGAACTTTGATTTATCAATTCAAGATTCAAGCATCATGTCAAAGTCATCATGCATCATGTGTGTTCTTTGAGCTAACATTTTTGATGTAGGTTTCCATGATTCAAGTAAGCATTCAAAGAAATTTTCTCATATCAATAATCAAGAGTCAAGATCTACATTCATGCTAGCCATTTCATACAATATTGTGGACTTCAAGGGTTTGGCGAGTTACAATATTGCATATTGTTCATTCATTATTCCTCCATTCTATTTCATTGCATTTCAAGGTTTGATTACCAAAACAAGATTTGACCAAGGAAAACCCCTATCCACTAACAAATCAACATTTTTCTCTCCTTTCATGTATGATTGTAAATCTAGGTGGTTTGAGCTTGAATATCCTTTGAAGAAAAAGTTGCAAGATTGATGGAAGTTGTCAAAGTTGTCAAGAAGTTGTCATCTTCATGAAAACTCACCTACAGGCTAGAATTCAAAGTTTCAAACTCAGAGACTGGATGAGGGAGAAGCCACATAAGATCACTAGAGGATACCATAGTTTCAGAAAAATGCTAATACTAGGACTAAATCACCAACTTGGGTGTATGAGTCCTAGTATACCACTTTTCAATAATTTTCTATAGATCCTAGTTTACCAATTGTAGATTCCATATTTAGCCAGAAACCCTAAACTGGGACTAAATCACTCAATCTAGCCTATGAGTCCCATTTCACATCAAAATTCAAAATTTCAAGATTACAAACATTGTTTAAGGTATCTTCAATCTTCCAAGTACTTCTCTATTTAGCCACATTTTTTTATTCCAATTTCAAGTTCATTTTTTAGGTCATATATCTAGATTTACATATTACTTTCATTTCGTTCTTTATAAGAATTTTCTTAGTGGTGAACCCCCTTTCATCACACCTAAGGATTCCTTGTAGCAATCTCTTTTCCTAATTATAACATTAGGTTAAGATCTCTAAGGTTTCCTTTAATGAACTAAGAGTGAAATAAGAAGGCCTACCCCCTTGTTTGTATTCCACCTCCTAAAAGGTGGAGCACACCCTTTTTCCTTTGGTTCATAACAAAAAAAAGAGCCAACAATTTCTATGAAAAGTGTGATATATGAACTATTCATCATTATATTTTACTCCTACTTTGACTTGTATGCAAAATAGACAATGAGACTACATGTCAAAGTAAATGAAAGTATTGTTCATGTACTAAAATAGATATGAATGATGATTTCACTTTGGTATTTGTTCTCCTAAATTAAGTGCTCAATTTGGAAACATTGAAAATAGAAAAATAATTTAGTGAGTAAAATTAGATAGGTGCTAAAAATATATGATGTTTACAATTAAAAGAAAAAATAAAAGAGTAAAGGGGTGATACATATTATAGTTGTCATGGAACAAAAATAGTGCTTATGTAACAAACCAAAATATACAACCTTGGGGAAACAAAAGTAATGTGGTACCATCTAAAATGGACTTTGATTATGTGAAAATCACTACATCTGTATTCAAATAAGGAAATTTAGTGACCTTATACTCCTCCCCTCTAATTAATTTCTTGCAAAGAATGAAACCAAGTTGGATAAATGTATATAAACATATGGAAACATGAATCATTATACAATTATATAAATATGATATCATGTAACACATAGGTAAAATTATTTCCTTAATAAATACAAAATAGGGAAGAAGTAAAGCTATAAAGTGTTGGATAAATATATGTTGCAAGATCGAATAAATGTGAGATATCTTAACAAAAATAATGGAACTCAGAATCATATAAGTGTAAGGCATAAGGATTTTGAGTAGAAACATGAGAAAATTGGATGAGTGTGAATATAAGTATAATAATCTTCGACATTGATCTAATACATGTATCAAACTATGTATAGATAATCATGTCAACTATTAGAAGGACCTTATAAACAAATTGTAGTTTTATATGTCATTATAATAAATTTATTAGAAAATGGAATCATATGGAATATTATGTAATTTTTTCATAATCATCATAGAACATGGTAATATAAGAAGTCAACATTACTTAGTATATGATAGTGAAACATAGAAAAATAGGGATGATCCAATTCAGAATGGAGAAAATGTGGTTATGATGGCCCTATCTTAATATTTCATTAGGGAATGAGATCCCCATAAAGAATTGAATAAGAAACCTTAGGTGAATCAACTTAATGTGTGAATCTTCATATTTCCTTATGATTGAGGATTGGGGTATCAACCTAAACAATCATTTTGGGAGAAAAACTAAAAAATAGTGAATCAACTAAAAAATGGAAGATAACACTTGGATCTTGTAGATTAAGCATAAAACTGAGGGAAACAACAAAGATCTAGCAAATCAGAGGTCTATAAGTTGTGCACCTATCACAAAATACTAATTTTGTAAGCTTGTCAGGGACTCATTCACCCATGGGTGAATGGGTCTGTGTATCGATTTCCAAAATTGACTTATGGGTCCTCTACTCCTATGTATTCACTTTTAGATTCTCTAGGATTCACAATCAGATAGTTATAAATAAATTTGAGATATGAGTTTCTATATCTTGACAACAAAGGTGAAAAAAAATGTAACTTTGTGATTTTTCACTTTTGAGATCTTTAACTTTTCTTCAACCTATGAACCTACACATATATTTAAGAGGGAAAAAGTTGTTTTTTTTGGTGAATGGGGGGTTTCCCTTGGTCAAGCCCCATTTTGGTAATTAAACCTTGAATTTAAATGAATAAATAATGAAAGGAATGATGAATGAACAACACTATGTTGCAACTCACCAAACCCTTGAGTAAACCCTTGAATGGAGATATGAAACTTGGATGAATTGGATGTGGATCTTGCTGACTTGAGCTGATGCTTGAATTCTTGAACTTGATTGTGAAACCTACATAACAATTTTAGCTCCAAAACCACGCATGAATGAACATAAATTTGACATGATGCTTAAGATCTTGAATGCTAAAAAAAATTCTTGAGAAATCTTCTCTTCAATTCTCTTGACAATAATATTTGCTCATATGAAAGTTCACCTCTTGTTAGATTATTTGAATTGATGAAACAACCTTGTATTTATAGATATCTATCCTTAAATTTTTTTTTTAAAAAACATTACAATCTAACATTTAAATTTGAATTTAGGATTATAAAAATACCACAAAAATCATGTTTTAAAAATGGATTCAAAGGTTTAGGGAGGACCATTCACCCATGGGAAAATGGGTCCCAGTGCCTATTCTTTGAAAACGCGTTGCTCAAGGTAAAGTGTTATATGTTGAAATTAATTATTGTTGGGTTTCCTCTTTGGAAAATGCAATTTATTAGGCTTATAGATGTAAAATAGGGCTTATTAAGGAATGATAAAGTCTAGTTTAATTAAGAGGTCCCAAACAAAGTGTAAAAATATAAAGCGTAGATGCATTTTTCTACACTACATTTAGCCCCCACTTTAGTGAGAGGATGAGCTCAAGCACAAACCAACACTAAAGTAGAAAAATATGCACAAACAAGGGTTCCAAGTGTACAAATTTTAGTGAGATAGGATGAAAAAAATAGAGGTAGACAAGCCCTCAAGATCAAGATCCCATGGCAAACGAACATAAGTACAAAGGAACACACACAAGATGTATGATATGCAGAAACAATATTAGATACACAAACATATAATGTCAAAGAATTAAAGAAAGAAAGAAAAGTAGCAAGAAAAATGGTGGATGAAGCCTCGATTATTTTTCCAACTCGATGTGGGTCACTTGCCCTAGTTGTTTGTCCAAAAACATTTACAAGGGAAAC
This sequence comes from Sequoia sempervirens, assembly GCA_007258455.2. Lineage (NCBI taxonomy): Eukaryota > Viridiplantae > Streptophyta > Pinopsida > Cupressales > Cupressaceae > Sequoia > Sequoia sempervirens. Next base: position 991,855,823 of record VDFB02281492.1, read on the forward strand.
CTGCTTCCCAGTATGAAAATAACAATGCACTCACATGGGCTAGTTAATTTTTTTGTCCACTAGGTGAGCCCCCAGAAGTGGCCAATGAGGGAATCTTATTAGGCTCACATATCCATACTAAATCTATACCTCCTGATAACCTTGATAAGGTGCCACAAAACATGATCAATATGCTCTACTAGTGCTACAAAAAATTTCAAAATGTTAATGCCAAAATGAAATAATGCTAATGTAAAATTCACACTTGCTAGGAGATGTATGCTATCATCACTAAGAAGGGAACATGTGAACAATGAATGAGGGACAATATGCCCCCACTTAAACTGTCAATATAATTGCTATGTTGGTATTTTAAGTAGGAGAGGAAGAGGGGATCCTTGGAAAGAATGCACACCTCCCAAAAACTAGTTATCCTTGCCCCCAATCATAGAGATAATGACAACCTCTAAGAAATACCATGTTGCTTCCAAGTGAGATATGGTTGCACCTAACATTATACCACCATGAATGAAAATGAGAAAGACGCATAAAGCTACCAATGCCACATAGTGATCAACAATGTGATGGGATGAAAATAAATATCAATAAGAAGAAATAGGTGCTTCAACACAAGGAAGATCACCATAATCCTTAAGAAGCTGAATGTTATTACTCAAAGCCTTACATTGGTTAGTAGAATGAATATGAACTCTATGATATACACAAAATTAAATTTTGTTGTAATATTTCTTTCATGTTCTTGGAGGAAGAGTAATCAAGTGTGCTTTGAGAAGCCTCGACATGATAGTCTCTTGATCAATAGTAGGAAACATTTCTTTCTCATCACAAGATGTCATACAAATGATAGATGATAAGGCATTGAATGAAGATGGAGGTAAAGGTGGTAAACCTATAACTTTCTTGAAAAAGTATAGTATCTAGACCACTTGTTCTTTATCATTTTTCACCATTTTTTTATTATATCCATGTTTATAAATGAGTTTGTATCCAATAGCATAATATTCTTCCAACATACATGAAGAGGTTTAATGCTTCTAAGAAGGATTGGATTCTTCACGAGCACACAAATCCTTGTAAAGTGTTGTAAATATATGTATCTTCATCTCATGAGGGATGAGAGTTGAAGAGCTCCCATCACCACCATGGGGTGATATTGATGTAGAACTATGTTGAGTGAATGAAACACAAGGCTATTTTTATTTATATTGTGATATTTTGTACTCTTCCATAAAGGAGGTCATAAAATCTAATGAACCCCAATCATCTGTAAAGAAATGAATATGAATCATTTGTATATGACTCTTTGGACTTTAAGGGTGAGATTTTGGACTATTCTTTGAAACAAGGTGTAAAATCTAACAATCTCCAATCATCACATAAGATTTTTGTTGTAGGTGAAAGAAAATTAGGATTACCATCAACTTGTATAGGTTTTACCTTTGAGGTTGGAATCAAAGTATTAAGGGAGTTGGAAGTGTTATGATCATGTTGAACTTGTGAATTATAGCTTCTTTCATCTTCTTGAACCATGTATATCTTGTTGTTGTATTCAAACTTCATCTCATGGTGAAGAGTATATGGGACTCCTCTCATGGCATGAATCCATGGTCTCCTTAGGAGAAGTTTGTATGAAAGAGGTCCTAGCATTATATGGATAGGGGTAGGAAAAACTACAAGTCTAACCTCAATGGGTAATGTGATCATTCCTAATGGTTTCCTATTAACATTTTCAAAGCCACAAATTTGAACGTAATGAGTTGAATAAGACTCTTTTCCACACCAATTTTATCTATGAGATCAATGCTACAAAAATTAAGATTTGCTCCATTGTCTATGAGGGTGTGCCCAATTGTAGTTTCATTAATGATCCCCTTTATCATTAAGGCATCATGCTTATTTTGTATCTCGAGTGAGCGTAATTCATGTTGAGGGAATGTGAAATCTGAATTTTTCACTTGCGTACAATAAAAGGAGGTTGTTACATCATTCAATTTAATAGAAAATTAGATATCATTCTTTTAGAAAATTTCTTGGAGCATCCTATTGTATGTAGGTGATGTTTGCATAAGATCCCATAAGGATATCTTAGCGGGAGTATTTTTAAGTTGTTTAATAAACTAATACTCCTTTCCACTATGTAAAAGAAAATGAAAAGCACTATGAAAGATAGGATGAGGAAATGCTAATGAAGTGGGATTGGTTTGTGGTTTCCTATCATTCCTTATATTATGTGTTCAAGCAATGGTATTGTAACTTGGGTGTTGAGCAACATTGTTACTAGTAAGTTGCATTGTAAATTTCAAGATATCTCTTGGTGATAATTTATGAGGTCCTATAATGGGAGGTCATTTATGAGGCTCACTAATTAAAGGAGATCCAATTTGTGCATTCATAACCTAAACTATTTACCTAAATGACCTTCTAGTTAGGGGAATCTAATGTGAACTTAACATCATCTATTCCATCCATCTAACTGGTTGTCAAGAGAAATTTAGCACTGAAAGAGTGACAAAAAGGCTCTCATGATGCTCAATAATTAGGTCTTCTAACACCAAGATACCTTCATCACAAGTAGGAGAGGTATCAGGAGAAGAACAACTATGATTTTCATGATTGTCTATAATTGCATCATCTCCAATCAAAGCTTTAGTGGATGATCTAGGTGAGATGAAGTCCTCAAGGGCTTCATCTAACATTTCAAATTCATCACAACTAAAGGGTTTGAATGATATTCTTTCCCCAAGGTTTATCATTTAGTTTTTTGTTTTTTTGTTTATGCTTCCTAATGAATGCAAAATGTAAAATAATTTATCCAAACTATGAAATGATGTTGGAAGTAAAAGGAAAAGTACAAAAATCTAACACTATCCTCAACTAAAATATGTTAAAAAAAAATTTAAATGTTGCAAGATCTAATTAAATAAGCAATTACTTAAATTCATAAATAGAATGTTTTAGAAAACCAATGCTTAGATCTAAGAACAACACATAAGCAAAACAGAGGCTCAAAATTATCTAAAATTCTTGTAGAGGGACTCATTCGCCCATGGGTGAATGGGCTCTTGCTCAAGGATTTTTTAAAATTGAATTTTCCAAAATCTAAGTTTATTGTGTGTAGTTTATGTTCCTATTTAGAGATTGAGAGTTCTATAATATTTTTTTCTAGAACAAGGGTGTCTAAATGAAATTTCAAATAAGGTCAAATGATGAACTAGATAACTAGGTTTAGAATGCAATTTGAACCTAAATTTGAACTTATGTGATTGAACAATGATCTTGATGCAAGATAAATGCAAGATGAATACAAACCTAATACAATTTTTCTATTTTTCTATAGATTTAAAGGATGCAAACATGAAAAACTAAACCCTAAATATAATGTTTACTAATTAAATTTTAAATAACCCTAAATTCAATGCAACTAAATGCAAATATAATGCAAAATTAGTGCAAATCCTAGATCTAGGGTTGAAATAGACTCCAAATTTCAAAATTTTGTTATACAACATCACGTTCACGAAAATGAAATATAAAAAAAATAGGTTTGGTCAATTATGTAATGGGGGGATCCAAATGTGGAAAGGTAGATCAAAATAGGTCCTCTCTTTCTATATTCATTAGGATATGAGATCCCCACCAAGAACTGGCTAACAAACCTTAGGTGAATCAACTCAAGGTGAGAATCTTCAAGTCTCGTTATGATTGAGGAGGAGGGTATTAGCCTAAACAACCCTTTTGGGAGAAAAACTAAAAATAGTAAATCAACTCAAAAATGCATGCTAACACTTGGATATTGTAGATTAAGCATAAAACTAAGGGAAACAACAAAGATCTGTAAAATCTAAGAACATATGGAATTTGTGCACCTATCACAAAATGTTGATTTTGTAAGCCTATCAAGGACTCATTCTCCCATGGGAAAATGGGTCTTTTTAGGGCTTTTCAAAATTTATTTATGGGTCCTTTGCTCCTATGTCTGCACTTCCATATTCTCTAGGTTTCACAGTCAGACAAAACTTGGAAATAAATTTGAGATCTGAGTTTTAGTATGTTAACAACAAAGGTGATAACTAATGTAACTTTGCAATTTTTCACTTTTGAGATCTTTAACTTTAATTCAACCTATGCACCTTGACATACACAAGATGGAGAACATTGCTAGTTTTTGGTGGATGGGGTTTTTCCTTGGTCAAACCCTCTTTTGGTAATTAAACCTTGAATTGAAATAAATAAAGCATGGAAGGAATGATGAATAAACAACACTATGTTGCAACTCACGAAACCCTTGAGTAAGCCCTTGAATTGAATTCTAAAAATTACATGAAATGGTTTAATTTGGTGTGGATCTTGATGACTTGAGGTTATGCTTGAATTCTTAAACTTGATCTTGAAACCTACATCCCAATGCTAGCTCCAAAAAAAATGCATGAATGAAGATAACTTTGACATGATGCTTAAGATCATGAATGTTGCAACAAATTCTTGAGAAATCTACTCTTGAATGCTCTTGACAATAATATTTTCTCGTATGAAAGTTCACCTCTTGCTATATGATTTGAATTGATGAAGTAACCATGTATTTATAGATATCTATCCTTAATTTCCCAAAAAATAAATAGTACAAGCCGACATTGAAATTTGAATTTAGGATTATAAAAATACTGCCAAAAATATGTTTTAAAATTGGCTCAAAGGCTTAGGGATGACCCATTTTCCCATGGGTGAATGGGTCCCAAGTCCCTATTCATGGAACACACATTACTCAAGGTAAAGTGTTATGTGTTGGCATTAATTATTATCGGGTTTCTCCTTCAAAAAATGAAATTTATTAGGCTTTTAGATGCAAAATAGGGCTTATTAAAGCATAATTAAGGTAGGAGGGCCCAAAAAAAGTGTGAAAATGTAAAGGGACACATTTTTGTACACTACAAATAGCATCATGTGGAATGAGATTGGTAGTCTTAGAGGACCTTGTAATTATAGGGAAAATATCAAGTTAGGAATCATATGATTAAATTTTCTAATTAGAATCATTTAAAATATTCTATAAAACCCATAATCATCATGAATATAAGATAATATGCTAGTAATTTGTGATTAAGAAAAAAATATAAATGCAACAATTATTATGGGATTTTTTTATCTTGTAAATATATTATTAATATAGTATAATAGTTTGGAATTTAATAAGATATATATCACTCAAGTGCCAAAAACCATAAAAATAATATAATATTTTTTCAAATACATGCAGGTAGAGTATAAAAAAATGAACATCAAAGTTAAAATTGTTGAATTTGTCATCACCTAATAGATCTCCTCATCCAAATTATATGGGTTTTAAATAGCCTTTACTATTTATATGTCAACATGATATTAATATGTTACTATTTGTGAAAGTTCTTGACATATGAGGAATAAGAGATGAACCTTTTGCATAGTTCATTGATATTATATTTGGGAAGATGGATCCAAAAGTGACTTTAGATTTTTTTTTTCTTTGGGACCAATATGGATGTGTTTCCACCAAAATTTACTTTCTTTTTCTTCTTTGAGAATAAGGATACTATCTTCCTTGATTTCATGTTTATGTGAAAGATTAAGGGTATGTGCAGGATCATCATGGAAAAAACATGCCCTTAAGTGGCAAAAAATTTAGAAAAATCAGTGCTAGGCAACTTGATGTAAAAATTTGAATAAGTTATCTATATTATTTTAAAAAAATGTAAGAATAGAATTTTTAGAAAATTTAATGTAGTTTCTAAAATACTAGGTTTATTTAAAAATAAATAAAATCTATTTGGTGAAAATTTGAAATTTCACTGCAGTAGTACTTAAATTTCAGGGAAAAAATAAGAAGTGGGTGTTTGTTCCGACCACCCTAACCATAATAAAATGATAATATTTTTTATAAGATTTTATATATAAGTAGAGAACTCATGTCTGGATGTCATGCATATTTTTTGTAATTTTTTTCCAAGTAAATAATTAATTATGAATTTTTATTAGAAATTTTAAAAATATAAAAACTCATATGTCCTAATTCACCTTAACTTGGTGAAAACTTCATGAAATTTATTTTTCTTTTTTAATCCTATAGTATGTGAAGCATAGAATGTGAAACATGTTTCAGATTCAAAAATGTGATACCGTTTGAAAGCTATAGATTTTTTCAATCAACCTATCGATCAGGACTTTAGTCGTAATTCTAATAGAAAATGAATAATAATTATTTATTAAATTCAAATTAAAGCATAATTTATATTGGTGGACATCTAAGAATCTCCTCTAAAATCCCTTTTCATTTCGTCAATTTTGGGTAAAAAAAAGTTGTTAGCCACATACCCTACAAATACCCATAATATTGCCACTTTTTGGCCCATCATGATCCTACACATACCCTTAAATTAATTAGAAAATAAATTAGTTATCATACCCACTATGCTTTTTCTTAGAAAATAAATTAGTCATGATAGTGTCAAAAATTGCACACATTATAATTTCACACTACACCATGTCCTCACTTCATGTCCCTAATATACAACATCACAATTACAAAATGTTAGCACTAGGAATCTATAATTCTAGCATTTTTATGGTAATTATCACTTTTTAATTCTTTTTTTCTAAATCGGAGATCAATTCATGGTCCTCTATTCAACAACCTAGCTTCCCATGAAAATTTGTGGTTCTGGTGATTGTTTGAATGTCACATTCCAATTAATAATTCAAGAAAAAAATATCTTGCATGAAATTTCAATAAGAAAAAGATTTGAAACTTTCCCTCTTGGTCTAAGTTGTATTATTCATTCAAAGTCTTCCATTCTTGCAACTTTCAAGAAGAAATTTTACCATTTTTCACAACCAACAAGTTACATGAACACTTTGCATATGATCTTCTTGAACATCTTTGAAAAACATCTTTGTGAGATTATGAAGAATAATAGAATCAAGAAAAAAAAAATTCTAAAGAAGTTTTATATTATTTTAGGTGGTTTTGTTTCAATAATATAGAAATCCCCTTCTCTCTATTTGTATTTATATTTTCCATTTACCAAATTTCAATAACTAGCATAGTGTGTTTGAGATTCTCTATATTTTGATCACCTATATTTCTATTTATAGAATTTTCATTTTATCCTTAAATATCATGAAAAACCTAGACTATGATTGATATTGAAAGATAAAAATAGGAGTTTGAATAATGCAAGCTTCCCCTTAAATAGCTATCCAAAATCATTTTTCTTTTTTACCTTCTCTTATTTGTAGGTCCTATGTAAAGGAAGCATTATTTGGTGATATATTTTCTAACCAATTTCTCTCTTAGTACTTTATTAGCTTCTTTTTTAATAGTTAAATAAATAGTTTTATGCCATTTTTGTCATTTTGAAATATTGTTTGTTTTAAATCATCTTGTTATATTTTTTCATGTAGAAACTTTTCTTGATACTTTTTGTACTTTCTATTAGGTTTCTATACTAGACAACAACATGATGTGAGAACATCTATGTGACACACTAGCATTTGAGGTAGATGCTTTGAGAAAAAGGGAAACTAGTTCCTCATGATTAGTAGTTTCAGTTTCTATAGGAGTAAACATGTAATTTTTCTTCTATGAAGAGACATTTTCAACAATTTGTTGTAACTAGACATTCTACATTGTAATTTATAAATTTCTATTATTTTATTTTATCATTTTTGTATAAAAAATAATAATTAAGATAATTTTGGGAGAATTTAAGTTGTTGGTTTATCTTAAGGTACCTCTCAAAGGTGTTTCTTTTGAGGTAGCTAACTTTTACCCCTTTACATTTTGGAGAACACATTGCCTCAACAAAACAACCTTTTTCATCTTTTCAAAACATTCAATTTTTTTGTAAAGGTCCTATTTCCATCATTATCTATGTGGTATTTTAGATTGTGCATTGTAAATTCTTTTATGATTTTAAAATCCAATCTATTTATTCAAGTAGTATAGTTTGAAGAATAATACAAACTTAGAACATGGAACATTCAAGAATATTCATAACATCTAGTTTCACTGCACTTGATTTCATGCGTGAAAATTTTATACTAGGATGATTCCATACTATTCTCAATAACATTAGATTTTCTTCCTCGTTTAACACTTCTTGTGTGGACACAAGTTTCAATAATGAGGCTTATTTACAAGCCTTTGATTCTAAAATTCAAAATTTAGATCAACATCTATATGGATTTTAATACTTCCTATCTAGGGACGCCCTATTCAAAGTGGTTCTTACCCTTGGAGAAATCAAAAATATATTGATAAAAATTCATAATCACTAGAATTTATTTAAGAGTTGAAAAATATTTTCTAGGAAAATCTCTCATCCTAAACTTTGGTTTAGAAAAAATAAAAATCTCATTCAATTTTGATTGGAATAAAAATTTATATGTTTATACTAGTTTTGACAAGGCACGTGATAACAACAACATCCATAGTCATGGTTATTGCACTTCCATCTATTTAGTTATACTCAAGGTTTTATGGAAGAACTTTTGGTCCTTATTTTTCTATTAGTCTAGATATTTAACCACTTTTTTTGAAAAGAACTCTACCAGTCATACATATACCACAAATTCATTCATTAACCAAATTTTAGAAATGTTGGCTAGTAGTAGAGCCAACTTGCTTCTATAGATACCACCTCCATTTAACCTCTCATTCCTCCATATCATAGTTACAACCCTATACCCTTGCAAATTCTCACCACTCCATTATCCAACAGCTTTGAGGTACTCTGATTTGGAGAGTGCAATAAAAAATGACACCCACAAACTCAAGTCTCTACTTTCAAGTTACTTTTGTAGTGATTCTATCTTTTTGGATACCTTTTTTGACAATATTTTCCCATATTCATTGAAGGAAACTATGTTGATTTGGTTTTGCTCAATTCTTGACAATTCTATAAATAATTTTGAGCAACTAGTAATTTACTTCCTCCAACACTTCCAAGAAAATATTAGAATACAATCACATTCATTGATCTCATCTATTGTAAGCAAGGACATAATGAGAAGGTAACTAGATTTTCTTTTTCTATCAAATTATTTTCTCACAAATATTTTGTGTGCTACCAAACTCTTATGTACAATATGTGTTCATTGGAAATGGGTATGTGCAAGATAATGATGGGCCAAAAAGTGGCGATTTGATGAGTATGTGTAGGGTATGTGGTTGGACGACTTTTTTTTTACCCAAAAATGACAAAACATAAAGGGTTTTTAAAGGAGATTCTCAACTTTCCACCAATTTAAATTATTCTTTACTTTCAATTTAATTAATAATTATTATTCATTTTCTATTTGAATTACGACTAAAGTCCTAATTGATAGGTTGATTGGAAAACATCTATAGATTTCCAATGGTATCACATTTTTTGAATCTAAAACATGCATCACATTCTATGCTTTGCATTCTATAGGATTTTAAAAAAATGAATTTCATGAAGTTTTGAGCAAGTTAAGGTGGTCAGAAATACGATTTTTTTTAAAAAATTAAAATTTGTAATAAAAAAATCATAATTAATTATTTACTTGAAAAAAAAGGACAAAAAATATGTATCACATTGGGACATGATTCCTCTACTTATATCTAAAATATTATAAAAAATAATTATCATTTTACTATGGTTAGGGTGGTTAGACAGACACCTACTTATTTTTTCCAAAAATTTAAGTGTTACTGCATTGAAATTTTAAATTTGTACCAAATAGATTTTTTTTAAAATAAACCTAGTAATTTAGACAATAAATTCAATTTTCTATAGATTCTATTCTTATGTATTTTTGAAATAATATAGATAACTTATTCAAACTTTTGTGTCAAGTTGCCTAACTATGATTTTTCTAAATTTTATTGCCACTTAAGGGCCTTTTTTTTCCATGATGATCCTGCACATACCCAAATATGTATCTTATGTTATGTGATAAAATCCTCTTAATAAAATATAACTCTTTTGCACATATCTACACAACCTTAAAATATTATCAATAGTTTGTGACACAATATGGGGAATCTACCTCATTGACTCCCATTGACACCAAAGGTGGTGCCTAGTGGAACTCCTAAATTTTTTTCATGTTCCATCTCCAAAATCTTGTTTAGTTTTGAAGGTTATGGGTTTTATCTCCTATCACTATATAAGGGTTTTAGTTTACTTACGTCTTATTTGAAAAAACCCTTTGTTTTGTATCCTTGACATGGTTTTATCTTTCTGTTGACCCCTTATGTTAGTTCTTAGTCCTTTAGTCATGACGTATGCCATCAAAGTCCTTTGAGTAACCAACCCTTTGGTCTTGTTTTACCAATTGGCATATGTTTGGGCCATTTTTTTAATTATTCCTAAGTCAAGCTAAATATTTCCCACTGAAAAGCCTCAAGTCTTTTATGGCACATGTATGGTATCAACCTAGTCGAGTCCCTTTTAAACATTAATAGTTGTTGCATGTGCAGATATAAGGACCCTTGACTATCATTCAATTTGTGTAGATGATCACCACCATTCCCCACATGCCCGTTCTATTTTGTTTCCTATTATTTTATTCATACAGGCTCACGGGTGAAGGCCATCTATCTTGAATGAGTGGTGGGCTTGACATATTTGATAAGGCATGCAGATGGTTGTTTAAGAAAATCAATGGTGGGAGATAATTGAGGTGGTAAAATCTAGACCATTCCCTTTGTGTCGTTTGTTCTTCTTGCTTATTAAAATAATCACAGAGGTTGGTGGGTGGTTGCCACATGTCTCCTCTGACAGTGGGCCCAATGGTTTTAATGGTGAAAATTACTAAGTTTTCAAACGAATCAATAGTCGAGAGTGGGTGATGAGGATCAATCTTGATCACTCCCCACTATCCCATCTGGGTCCCACCTTTCCTTCAAGATTCTCAATGGGGAAACAAGCATTTTCCATGTGGAGTAATCCAACGAACGTGGAAGCATTGGTGTATGAGAAAATATTTAATTAAATAACTCCACATAGGGCATGGAAAATAAAGTGTGTGTTACTAATGTAGATATATTGCATGTGCTTAAAGGCCTTTGAATTTGAGTCATGGATGTTCTATGAAATATAAATTTGTGGGTAACTAAGAAGTGTGAATGAAGAAGCTGAGAGATTTAATCTTACCCTCTCCCCATGTCCCCATTGATAAAAGTTGCACATGAGTTATGACTCCCGAGGGTGACGGGAAAAGGACACGTGGATTAGGGCTATAGTAAAAAAGAGATGGTAGAGCCCGCATACTATTAACAAGTGGTTCTATATAGCCTTCTATCATTTGGTAAGTATTGCGGCTATCTACATTTAGATATTTCATAATACGCTAGTCAAATATGGATCATCAATCAATTAACACTCCAAAAGGATCAATCACTGGCATTCAAAACTCAGCTGAGGAAAAGTGAGTTATTCCGGTTCACGCGAGCGAGCCTTAATAACTGAAAGGACACTGATCTACCGAAGTAAGGAGCTGCATATTTATTAATATTTGTCTAAAAGGCATAGTTCAACATTGAAAAATATACTTGACACACTCAAGGAACTCATACTATGGTCTCTCAACATTTTATGATGTCAAAACTAGGGTTATCAACCTACGAAGAGAACTAGTAAGTGAATTGTTTCCCTCTCTCCAACGTTATTGATAAGTTGTGGTTTTTGGAGCTTGAGTCTATTAGGGATTTATTGGTTCAACATTTTTTAAGGTTTGGCATTCATAAAGAATAATTTGTTAATTTTGCATTTGCATAATTCATGTCAAACCCTCACAAAAGTCGTAGGCCTTGTTCAGATAAACCAAAAGCCCTGCCTTGTAGTATCTCTTATCTTATGGCTCCTAAAATAAAAGTGTCTAAAGGGGAAGATTTTGCTCCAAAAAACACCTTTAAATAAAGACCTCATTGATCAATTACCACTCACAACCAATGACAAACCTAAAGGAAAATTGATTCCCATAGGCTTGCATGTAACAAGGGTCTACTTATAGTGAATATTGGGAAGCCTTGGCTATATGGTCTTTATCCCCAAGCACAAGAAAGCCCAATATTGCTAAGTCTGTACCTAACTACAGTGGAGGCCTAATAATAAAAAGAGGGTTAGAAACATTGGCCTAAGAAGCTACAAATATGTCATTTCATGTTGCATAATTCACAAGGGCCATTGTAGAGTCTGTGACTATAGAAAAGGATAAGCTCAGGATAGAATGCCATAACTTGTTAGTTAAATATGGAGACCTTGAACATGATAATAAGTAGTTGTACACAAAGGTAGCATTATTAGAGGATATACTGCAAAGATTGCAACCTGGAAAGTTTAAGTAGAACAACATTGACTCCCCCACTACTTCACAAGGAGCTATCCCCCTAGAGTTTACTACTAAATTAAGTCCTTCATGGGCCATTGTGCCATATAACATGGGGAGCATTCCCATTTAAATAGTAGAACCCAATACATTAGAAGGGCCATAGGCTGAAGGGGATATCAATAAGGATGAGTTTCTTAGGTAGCTAAATGAGTACAAAGAGAGATGTGACAATCATGATGAGGAGAATTTCAAGAGTAATATGAATACTGTCACAATAGTGCTAGAACACTTGAATAGAAGAGTAAATAACAAGTTGAATACTATTCACTACAGTTATTCATCTATAGTGGATGTTCTCAGGAATTTTGACATTGACAGAGAAAGAGCCATTACACTCATGGAAATTTGGATCCCTAGGAATCAAGATTTTATATTGATGGGGATTGGAGTTAAGCAGGATCCTAATCCACCTAAAAATTTTAAACCTATTGAACTTCTTGTAGCCTGGAAGATTAAAGGATACAGGAGAAATATTGAAACATTGGAGAATAAAATAATGGAACTTGTAAAATTCTTCCATGAATCATATAACATGGCCTTCTTCCATCCATTCTAGGGGATGATTATAGCATCAAAGCTCTACGGGAATGGAGAAATGAAACAAATCAGGTTATTTCAGATCAGGCTATGTCAATTTGTTAGAAATTTGATATGGAGACATTGAAGAAAAATATGGATATGTTCATGTTGAGACTGTCCTACTAGAATTTGATAAGGAAGCTAACCAAATTGTCACCAAGTATGCTCCTTATAGAGAGAGTGCTAATGAAGTCATGAATTTTGATTGGCCCACTGAAGATGAATTTCTAGGATGGAAATGTAGGTACTTGGAAGGAGTGGGGGGTTTGACATAAAAGGTGGTGGGTTAGTGATTTAAAATTTTGAAATCTATAGTCATGATAAATAATAGATAGATCATGGGAATGCAATTCATAGTTTGGATGTAGTACAAATTAGGATTTTTATAAAGTATGGAAAATATAGTGCATCTTCTCCAAGTTGAATTGATGACAAGGTTGTAGACGTGGAAATATCTCTTGACTTTTCCTTTTCTGTTTCTTTCATGCTTTCCTTATTTCACTGTGTGCGTGGGAAAATTTTTTGAGGTAACTATTTGGTTATACCCATTTTGAAAATTTGACTAGATCTCCAACAATGAGTGAAGACTACTTTCATTTTCCCACATGTCACCCACCTCTTGCGAATGCATTGTAACTGAATGGGAGAATCTTTGTTATAGTAGTCCAATAGGGCTTTCACATGTGTACTTTCTAGCCTGAGGCTTGTTTTTCTCCTTTATTTCTATAAGAACGAATTTAGGGCCAGAAAGTAGGGGTTTGTTGTTTTGCAATTAACGTTGTGAATTGTAAGGAAAATACTAAGTATTTTTTAGAGTTTTTATCTTAAATTAGATTTTATTGTTATGCATGTAATTGTGATAACAATATAGCAAGTACAATATATATTAATACCAATTTCATGGCTATTGTCTCTCCTTGTACTTGTTTTATGAGTTATGAATTAAAACAATCCAAGATTCCTTTTGTTTGTCACTATTGTCTCTCACTGGATGTTTGGTTTCATTCTTGCTTATTCATTCAATGAATTAATTTAAATGCTTGGATGAAATTGTTAACTCATAAAATCAAGTGCTAGGATACTTGTAAGTAGTAATTATCATGAATGCAATAGGGGAGTGTTGTAATGCAATATTTCTTGTGACTATATGTTGTTATTGTTGAGTTGTTATCTGGTTATATAGGTTGGTATTAACTTTTTTGCTTGGGATAAAGGCACTAGTTCATGAAAAGTACTTATGGTTTATGTTTTGTGTTGATTCATCATCCAATCACATTTAATTTACAAATTCTCAAAATTGATACCATTGTAGTTTTTTTTTGTTGAATTTCTACCTTCTCATGCTCCAAGTATAGGACATTGATAAATGAGCTACCAACTTATTTGATGTACTATATTGTTGAGTAATTTCTTTAGAAGTATATGTTATGGAAATGTATTTAATTATAATTTTATTTATTCATGAGTATACATTGTGGGATCACCCTCTCAAGTTTCACAAAGTCCAAAGTGTAGGATTAGAAGTTTTGCAGCTTCCACTCATTCATTGGACAATCCCTTTGGAGTACTGATTATTGGAAATGGAAAATTCCATAGGTATTTCTGGAGATCAATTTGGTTCTAATAAGAGTCAAGTGTTTGTTATGATATTCTTTACCGTGTGAGGAATAATTGGCTTAAATTATGTTGCATTAGTCACATTGATGAGTCCAATTTATGGCACAATTTTGATAGAGTTTATTATCCAATTTTTGTTGTCATCATAGACTTTGATACTTGGATGTTAACATTTTCATGTTATTTCCTCAAAACAATAGACATTGGGCATAAGCTTATCTTTGTAACTTTTAAATGACATTAACATGCTATGTGAACTATCTATGTTAATTTTACATGTGGATTAATGACTATTACTTTAAGATAGTTATAGATATGTAATTGTTGTTCATGCTAATTTTGTCATGGAGATATAATTTGAGGCTACAATATTGAGGAATATTCTGCCAACTGATCATTTTCCATAAAAGTCAGAAAGGTGATCATTCAAAGTTCAATAGAGGGAAGACTCTCAATGGAGGGAAATTCCTAGTTCAAATGGAAGATTGTAATTTCCTTGTAAATGGTCATAATAGTTTGTTGAGTGAATATAGAAGATATTGTTATGCTAGATCTACATTAAGGAAAACTAGCTTGACTAGATTCCACACATGTGTAACCTCCTTTCCACTTTCTATGCTTTCCATAAAGTGGCATCCTCCTAATATGTTGGAGTTGACCATCTTGCTAGGTAGTTAGTTACTATTTTTTCCTTCTATAAATAAGACTCGGATGCTCCTTCTCATAAGGTTGATTAATCTGGTGTTGTACTTGCATTCTTAGTTTTTCAGTAACCTAGTTATGTTTCTCTATTGTAATCATTCTTTCCAATGAATAAAATGAAGCTATAAGTTTGTTGAATCTAAGTTTTCCTTAAGGGATAATCATCCAAGGGGGCCCACTTGGTGAGCATTCCATCCTTTAGCTTGGTTATTAATTTTATGTGCAAATAGTTACGAATCTGGTAATTGTTTGTTCCTATAGCCACTAGAATTCCATTCTATGACTGTTACTGTAGCCAAGTAGATAGAGTAGTTTCTTGTTTTTTTTCTCATATTTTCATTTCTATCATGCACTTCAACTTAGTATAGTTGTTGATTGATGTTCAGTACTTATTTTACTACTTTCTAAGCAATTTACTTTCAGCATTATGTCTTTCTTAGTTGTAGGATGAATATGGCTACTATGGATTCCTGGTGCACATACCATGCCAACCCATTTCAAGTCTACATCCTTGGGTTGAAAATAAAATGAACCTTCATAATGATTGAGATAACTATTTAGATCATATTTCCAATCTTTGAATCATAACTTTAACGACTTAGTTATTAAGTCATCAAGTAGGAGGCCAACATTTTTTAGCATCATTGTCAGTGATGGTGTCAAACTAGAGATTTCTTTGAAGTCATTGATAGTTTCTTTCTTTCTGTAGTATTTCTAAAAGTTTGTTTCTAGTATACCCCTCATTTAGGAAGTAATGGCCCCCCTATTCTTTCACCAATTATTTGTGTGAGTTGGTTGATACTAAGTTAATACTACATGCATAAAGGAAGGAGAAGAGATGATTATGGGAGATTCCTTCCTAATGTTCCTAGTCCATTTAAACTAGAAGAGCTTCCAAATCTTCTAGGACACAAAGAAGAAGAAGAGCCACACCCTTTTTCTAATGCATTTACCAATTTTACTAGTTCTAAAACTTCCTATGAAGATCAAAATCTGATTGAGAACCTATTTGCTTTGTAACTCCATTAGGCAGGCATGGGTGATGCAAATAGAAATAGACCTAACTAGGAAACTTTTCCATTCCCTATTGCTCATCAAAATGAAGTTGAAAACCTCAAAAATATCCATGCTTCAATCCTTCCGAAGTTCTATGGACTTGTCATAGAAGACCCTGATACTTTCTTGTTTGAGTTTGATATCCTCTGCAAAAGCTATGACTATACCACTGATGCTCATAGGCTTAAACTATTTCTACCACCTTGAAAGAGGCTACACTAAGATGGTTTATGAGCCTGGGAAGAAATACTGTGGAGACTTGGGATGACATGAAGACAAAGTTCCTTAAGAAGTACAACGAATATTGTAGGGGCAGTGACATGAAAGGAGATGGCATCTTTAGGGTGCAATAGAAGGAAGGTGAGAGTTTGGAGGATTACATTTCAAGGTTTCAGTTTTTCCTACAAAATTATCCACATCATATAGTAAATGAAGAATCCCAAAATCTGCTCTTCTTGAGAAGGATTAATTAGAGTTACATTGAGGCTTTAGACCTTATGGGAAGAGGAGATATCACCCAAGGTACTTGGGAAGATATTAAGAAGCTTTGTTAGAATTATTCTAAGGAAGCTTCAAAGAAAGGGAGAGCTTACCAATCCTCTATGGGTAAGTCATCTAGTAGTGGATTTTCAAGGATTGAGATTACTCACTTTTTGGAAGACTTCAAACAAGACATTATAAACAGTCTGGATAGTCAACTAGATACACTTCAAGCTAAGAAGAAACATGAGGAGGAAAAGGAAATGTTGGTAGAATATTTCCCTCATTGCAGAAAAAAGGACTATAGATACAATATGGTAGCTAACATTGACAGTAAGCATATCCCGCTTGAGTTCAAGCCAATCCAAGGTGAAGATGATCAAGTATACTACATTTAACAAAGGATACCATGGAATCCAAGACAAGGTATGTCACTAGATCCATTATCCTTTGCTAGGCCTTATTTTAATTCTTATGTATTTGGTAATCAATGACAACCCCATATCCATCCAACTATGGAGGATACCCACCACATCCTTGGAATAACCCTCCAAATACTTGGTTCAATCACCAAAACTCTCCACCCCAGTGGAAAAAACCTTAGGGGAACTGACAATAGTTTTAGGGAAATTGGCAGCCACCTCCAAGAAACTGGTAGAAAACATCTCAATGGAAGGGAGGACAACAATGGCCAAACCAGACAACCAATTACATGCAACAACCTTCTCAACCCCAACAACCTACTATAATGCCTCCTCCTACTAGCTCAAGTTCAAACACACCTAGACCTACTCAGCTACCAACTCAGCCCACTCCTAACCTAAATAACAAACCATAATAGCCGCCAGTCTACTATGCTAATTCAATTTTTTTTTCTTGCATATGTTGTGAGTGTAAGTGACATCCAATTGTGTTTAGGAACCACTTTACCTGCTCCTTCCACTCCTATCATCACCGATCTTCCCACAAAAGAAGAGGAGCATTTGATTGTCCCCATTTAGCTAAGTGTACCTAAAATCCTGAATCAGTTCCAGTCTAGCAGACTGAACAAGAACCACCATTTCCTCAGAGGTTGGAAATTGTTAAACAAAAGGAAGAGAAGGAGGAAACAACTTTTGACATTCTAGATTAGTTGAAGCATATATGTGTCAAGATACCTTTATTTGAGGCCATAAAAGATGTTCCCATATATGGCAAAGCAATTAAGGAAGCATGCCTCAAGAAGCCAGGAAGGAAGAAGAAAGACCCCACTACAGTTCATCTTGTTGGACAACTGGCTGACATCATGCTTGGGAAAGTTACTATTCCCAAATACAATGACCCAAGTAGTCTTGTGGTAGTTGTTAGAAATGGGACCCAAATAAAGAATGTTATGATTTATTTGGGAGAAATGATAAATGTGATGAGTAAGGATATCCTACAGTAACTAAATGTTGCAAGCATGAGACCTAATCCTACTATCCTATAGCTTGTAGATAGTTCTACTATTAAACTTGATAGTATAGTAGAGGATCTTGTGGTAACTCTAGATTCTTAGGAGTATCCAGTAGATTTTATGATTCTTTCTCCAAAAGCTACACTAGGTGGGAATCCAATTATCCTAGGGAGGCCATGGTTGGCCACAACAAATTCCTACATTGGATGCAGGTTAGGAGACATGACCATTTCTGATGGGAAGAGTACCAAAAAGCTTGTTCTCTATCCCCCTGTTGAACCATCCCATGATATTGATAACCCCATCTGGAAACATGTTGGGTGAAGAAGATGAGGAAATAAATTCAGTGGCACAACTCATGATGATAAGTAGGAGTCCTTTCCTACAAATACAGGAAGAGGATGATGTATTATCTAATATAATTCATAACACCTATGATAAACATAATGAATTACCCGATTTTGAGTCTGGTTCTATTGGACCACTGTAAACACTTATGCCTACTCCTATAGTTGAACTTCCTACAACAACAGGTATGTCTCGTATGTTTCTACCACATGAGCTCAAAATTCCAAGAATTAGTGAAATGGATATGGTAGAGTTAACCAAATAGGTGCAAGTGTCAGAAGGGAGGTATTTGAACATTAATACCAAGCTTACTCAGGAGCAACAATTGTCCCTTACCGACTTGTTAAAGAATCATAAATCTACATTTCCATGGGATTACCATGAAATGAAGGGATTGGACCCTAAGCTCTACAAAAATAGGATATATATCAGAGATGATTACACACTAGTAAGGTAGCCATAAAGAAGAATCAATCCTGCATTGAGAGAAATTGTCAAAGGGGAACTTCAAAAATTATTGGATGCAGGATTTATCTACCCCATCTCAGATAATCAGTGGATGTCCCCATTGGTGATTGTGCCCAAAAATGGAGGAAAGTGGAGAGTTTTTTTTTACTACAAGTAGCTCAACTCAACCACTAAGAAGGATCATTTTCCCCTTTTATAGATCAAGTACTTGATTCCCTTGCAGGCAAGTAGTATTTCTCTTTTCTAGATGGATTCAATGGCTATAACCAAATACAAATTGCACCTGAGGATCAAGAGAAGACCACCTTTACCTATCCATGGGGGACTTATGCCTAATTAGTACTTCCATTTGTCTTGTGCAATGCACCTGTAACTTTTTAGAGGGAAATCATTAGCATATTTTTAGATATCTCTGAAGATTGCATGGAGATTTAAATGGATGATTTTACTAACTATGGTGTTGATTTTAATGAATCATTGGAAAATATCAGGAGAGTCTTACAGAGATGCTAAGGCCATAATTTTTCCTTAAACAGAAAAAAGTTCTTCATGATGATGCAGGAGGGTGTAGTCCTTGGCCACTAAATCTCTCACAAAGGAATTTGAGTAGATCCTGCCAAGATTGAGGTTATCACCAATCTGGATATACCTGCAAAACAAAAAGATGTTAGAAGTTTCTTGGGACATGCAGGCTACTATAGGAATTTCATCAAATATTTCAATGAAATGGTAGCACCATTATATAATCTCCTAACTAAATATGTTGACTTACAATGGATAGAGGACCGTGACAAGGAATTCTCTGATTTGAAAGCAGTTTTAACCCATGCTTCTGTACTCAAAGGTCCTAATTGGGAGCTTCCTTTCCACATTCATATAGATGCATTAGATTATGTTGTAGGATCAGTATTGGGATAGAAAGAAGGAACCATAGAGAATGCTATTTATTTTGTCAGCAAAAACCTATAAGGAGCAAAATTTAATTATACAGTGATAGAAAAGGAAAAATTCGCAGTGATCTATGCCCTTAACAAATGCAGGCACTACATAACATACTATTAGATCTTTGTGCACACAGAACATGCATCCATTAGATACCTCATGAATAAGTCCTTGATCTCAGGTAGGCTAAGAAGATGGTTGTTGTTGATGTAGGAGTTTGACATAACCATTGTTGATAAACCAGGGAAGGCCAATGTTGTAGCAGACTTTCCTTCTAGACTGACTACATCAGAAGATACTCAAGTCATTGATGACTCTTTCCCTGATGAACATTTATTTTCCATCAATGTGCATGCACCCTAGTATGCTGACATAGATAATTATCTGGTCAAAGGGAGAGTTCCTCTTAATTTCTCTCTAAAAGAGAGAAGGGTGCTCATTGAGAAAACTTATCCTTTCTCATGGATTGTAGGATTTTTGTTCTACACTGGACCAAACCATGTCATGAGGAGATGTGTGGGAAGATGAGACATATGATATATTGCATGAATGTCACAATAAACCATGTGGAGGGCTTTTTGCAGCCAATAGGACGTCAATGAAGATTCTGAACACAAGATATTACTGGCCCACACTCCACAAGGATGCAGGGAAATATACAAGGAAGTGTGATAGATGCCAGATGATGCGATGATGAACCAAATTTGATGAGATGCCCCTTTATCCTAAGGTATTAATCACTTCATTTGATAAGTGGGGATTAGATTTTGTATGACCCATTGACCCTCCATCAAATGGTAAATCCTATATCTTGGTTTGCACTGATTATGTGACCAAGTGGGTTGAAGTTAAGGCAATGAGGCGTGCAAGAGATAATAAGGTTGTAGAATTTATTTATGAGGAAATTTTCACTCATTATGGAGTTCCAAGGGAGATAGTGACTGGTCAAGGGGCACAATTTACATCAACCCTTGTCATAACACTAGTTAATGAATATAATGTGAGGCACATGAAATCTACTCTTTATCATCCTCAGACCAATGGCCAAGTTGAGGTGACCAACAGGGAAATTGAAGCTATTATGACCAAAATAGTGGTTGTCTATAGGAAGGATTGGGAAAATAGGCTTCTAGAAGTTGTTTGGGCCTATTGAACCACCTAGAAAACAACCATAGGCTTCACTCCTTTTGAATTATTGTATGTGAAGACAACTATGATGCCCATCGAATTCGAGCATAAGATTCTTAAGACTGCACTAGACTTAGGGATGGATATATTTGAGGAACAAAAGGATAAAATCATGTAGTTGAATGCTTTGGATAAGATGAGGAAGTCAACCCTGCATCACATAGAGGTAGTGCAGAATCAGAGAATAAAGTGGCATGACAAATTTGTAAAGGAGAGGAAATTCTAGCTTGGTGACTAGGAACTCCTTTATGACTCAAGGTATCAAGATAACGTAGGGAAATTGTAGACTAGATGGTTGGGATCATACAAAGTTGCATAAGTCTTTCCCAGTGGAGCTATTCATCTCACTACCATTGACCCTATTAGATTTAAGATGCTTGTCAACAGTCATCGCCTCAGGTTGTATCACAAGCCAACTTCCAAGGTAGAATTCATGTATCAATTCACTCAAAATGCAATGCCCGAACTTCTTGCAACTGAAGGAAGCAGACCTAGTGTCCCTCCTTCTAGCAAACCAGGGTATGTAAATTGTCATAATAAATACTTCCAATTTTGTGGGAGTCAACTTCTTCATTAATCCACCCATCCACCCATCCATCTCCACCTTTCTATCTCTTCCATCACTCTGCCATACCTTCACTTCATTCCAATTCACTTCATTCCATCTCTACTTTCATTAATTACTCAACTAACTTCTTAAAATGTGATCAATACTTCTGAAATATTCTTTGCAATAGATATTCCAAGAATTCAGGCATGTGTGCATCAATTTGTTACATCTTAATTATCTTTTAGTACATTTATTTAATTCTTGTACATTAACGTAGATGTTCTCCATAGCATGTAATTATCTCCTTCCCTGTCAAATTGTCATTACCACCTCAGATGTGAGGACACATGCTCAAATTTAGGTTGGGGGGAGTGTGAATAACATGTCCACATGTCAGTTGATGTTGGTCCATATCAACAAATTTAAACTAAGCCAATTTGAATGATAAATTTATGTTTCAGCTTACATGCGTAAGATATCATTGAACCACCACCATTTCTCTCAATAATACCCCTCATTAATGAACCTTTATTTCCTAGTCATAATTTCAAATGTTACTCAACAAAATTAATTTAGTAAGCTAGATGACATTGCCATTCAGTATGATAGAAAGAAGAATTGCAAGAAGAAGAAGTTGGGATTTTTCATAAAGAAATTGCAAGGGAAACCTTGTAGAGTGGTTGCTTAATTATACATAGTTGAAACAATGGGAGAATAGCTAATTCAAAGTGAAACAATGGTTCATAAAATGGTAATGCAGGATGCACCTTCTTTGGAATAATTTAGAAATTGTGTATGGATAGACTATTTCTTGAAGCTTGATAGTTATAATGAAGACATTGTGCAAGAATTTGCATAGATTTTTTTGAAGGAAAGGCCATGGTAAAAGTGTTGGAGGTAATAGATATTGAAGAGAGGACTACAGAAGTGACAGTTTTGTCTGCTAATGGTGAACATTACCTTGCTACCAGAGAGGCAAGGTCAACTAGGGATGAATTTACTGAACTTGGTGACCCTCCATTGGATGTGGACAAGCAAGGTGTGAAGAGAACCTCTATGCTTGAGCCATGGAAGCAAGTAGTTGTCCAAATTGTGAAGTACATTACTTGTGAATACTACCAGTCAAACCTACTTTTAGTGCATTTCAAACTCTTGAATCATATGACGCATGGGAGAAGAATGAACATGCCAAATGTGTTATATCATCTTCTTTCAATCATGGTGGCTGAAATCCAAAAAAGGTAGGGATAATTATGCCTCCCAACATTGTCTAATCAAATTATTAGTAGAGAAATATTTGCATGATGTGTTTGATATGACTTGGGAGGAATTTTTAAATATTGATCAATTTAGACCAGAGCATTTGCAACCTATAGTTTTCCCTCAACCTCATAGGATTAGTAGGAGAGTGAGTATTTGTTATGAAATAACTTGCACAATAGAAGAATATGATATGAAATATGCTACAAATACTTGATATTAACTTAGAATAACATGCCACTTTGAGGGGGAAAGCCTCAACTTCTGGTGCAAGCCCTAGTGTAAACCCTCTTGCAACTGAGCAAACTATAGATATTAGTTCTTTTGAGATAGAGCATTTAGAAAAATATAGTTCCTCTTCATACTTTGATGATGATGTCCCTCTTGGAACCCTAATTCAAACTAGGGCACAAAAGAAAGAGGTGGAAATGAGGAAGGGAAAAGATAAAAAGAAAATGACAGATAAAGAAGTGCCAAGCTCTAAGAAATGAAAGGTTGACACTATTCTTCTTGCAGCCAAACAAAAACATGAAAAACCTCCTAGAAAATCAAGACCAACTAGACCAGCCACTAGTGTGCCTCTGAAAAGAAGCCCTAGGCCTTGAGGAACATCATGAGAGGATATCGAAGTCGCAATGGAGTAGATGAACGTTGAGGAAAGGGACATTTTTGAGGAACAAGAAAATAAAAGGTTGGAAGAGATTGCTACCATCAAAAAATAGGTTGAGAGTCAAGAGTATGATGAGAATTAGGAGCTCCTATACCAAGAGAAAGAACCTCCATAGCCAAAATTGGGTGAACAATTAGAATCATTGCATCAGGTGCCATATGAAGAGCAAGAATTAGTGCCAGGAAATTTTTTGGTAGGAATACAAAGACCCTCTGATTTTTAATGGAACATGGCAGCCATGAACCTATGGAATGAGATGCAATAGAGGGAAGAAGAATGGAAAAAAGAGAAACACAGGCTAAAGGAGGAGATTGAAAAGAAAGATGCAGAGATTGAAGAAAAAAACATGAAAATTGTTGCCTTAAAGGAAAAGGTGGACAATGTAGTAGCCTTGGTTCCTCATATGTTAGAGTGGATGACTCCTCTAAGAGTATATGGTCTATATTTGAAGGACAAGAATATTTCTTTTAAACAGTCAAGGATCATTTTTGGTTTGAATCCTTCCATTGAGACTCCTCTTGAATTTTTCCAAGCTTATCAGATTGCTCCTCCTGAAGTGAAAACAATTGTTGTGTGAAATATATTTGCGTAATTATGTTGTGTCCCATGATTGTGATTGGAATCCATTGTTGTATGTTGGGGATCTCCAATTAAGGGAGTTTATGTGAAAATAGAATCCAACACGCCCTTGCCCATTAGGGCTGAATCTAGAAACCTTGAAGACATTTTTTGGGATTGACACAAATTTTTTTACTGACCAAGCTATAGCAAGAAGATCCTACTCGTGAGAGATGAAAATTCTAAAGAATATGAGAAGGTAGCATAAACTAAAGGGAAATATGTAATGGTATATCTATCATAGAGGTGGAACATTCTAATTGATGAGTTAAAACAAGTTGAACCTCACTCTCTACAGAACTATGCTACAACATGGAAAAGAGTTGATAGATATATACAACTTGGAAGGATGAAGGGGAAATTTTGGATTCCATTAGATTTTCATCCACCTACCCTATTATTGTGTATGCCAAAATTTAGGTATTATTAGTATGATATAGCGGCATAAAGGAAAATATGGAACAGGTTGGACAACAAGTAAGGGTTCTATTGGGACCCCAATTCATACACTACAAGAACTAATGTGGGGTAACTGGTAGTTACAGATTTTAGGGTATTGACTAAGAAAAGCAATAAATCTTCCTCTACTAGAAGACCAACAAAACCTTAGGTTGGGGGGAGTGATGAGTCAAATTAATAGCCCAATTTTGATATAGTTTATTATCCATTTGTTGTTGTCATCATAGACTTTGATACTTGGATGTTGACATTTTCATGTTATTTCTTCAAAACCATAGACATTGGGCATAATCTTATCTTTGTAAATTTTATATGAAATTAACATGGTATGTGAACTATCTATGTTAATTTTACATGTGGATTAATGAATTTTACTTAATATAGTTATAGATATGCTAATGTTGTCATGCAAATATAATTTTAGCCTACAAAATTGAGGAAGATTCTGCCAACTGGTCATTTTACATAAAATTTAAAAAGGTGATCATTCAAAGGTCAATGGAGGGAAGACTCTTAATGGAGGGAAATTCCTAGTTCAGATAGAAGATTGTAATTGCCTTGTAAATGGTCATAATAGTTTGTTGAGAAAATATAGGAGCTCTTGTTATGATAGATCTATGTTAAGTCAAATTGGCTTGATTAGATTCCATGCATGCATAACCTCCTTTCCACATTCTATTCTTTCCATAAAGTGGTGTCCTCCTAATCTGTTGAAGTTGATCACCTTGCTAGGTAGTTAGTTAATAGTTTTTGCTTCAATAAATAAGACTCAGATGCTGCTTCTCAGAAGGTTGATTGATCTGATGTTGTAATTGCATTCTTATTTTTTCAGTAACATAGTTATGTTGCTCTATTGTAATCATGCTTTGCAATGAATAAAATGAAGTTACAAGTTCATTGCATCTGAGTTTGTCTTAAGGGATACTCATCCAAGGGGGCCCACTTGGTGAGCATTCCATCCTTCAGCATAGTTATTACTTTTTTGTGCAAATAGTTATGAATCTGGTAACTGTCTATTCCTAAAACCACTAGAATTCCATTATGTGACTCTTCCTATAGTCAAATGGAAAAAGTAGTTTCCTATCTTTTTTCTCATATTTTCATTTCTATCATGCACTTCAGCTTAGTATAGTTGTTGGTTGATGTTCAATGCTTATTTTACTTCTTTCTAAGAAATTTACTTTCAACATTATGTCTTTCTTAGCTGTAGGATGAATATGGATACTATGGATTCCTAGTGCACATACCTTGCTGACCCATTTCAAGTCTATGTCCTTGGGTTGACAATTAAAACCTTCATGATGATTGAGATAGCTATTCAAATCAGATGTCCAATCTCTTAATCACAACTTTAAGGGCTTAGTTGTTAAGTCAATGTAGGATGCCAACACACATCATACTTAGTCTGATGTGTCAAGTCCTTTTTCATTCTGTCACCTTATGCCAGGTTATATTTAAAATCTTTTTTGAAGTTACAAGTACAAAGTCAAAGTGTAATCACTTTCTATTTCCCAACATTTTGGGTGGTGACTTTGAATTCTCTAACACCAGTTTACAAAAAAGTTCTCAAAAATAACATAAGAAGAAGGATTTTGACACATCTTACTCAGTGAAAAAGACTAGAAGTTATGCAAAGAATCATCCTGAGTAGAAGGAAAAATCTGAACCTGCTATAGAGAAGCAACTTTCCTAGGTAAATAAGAGCTCTAAATTGAGTAAGTCTATTGACTCTCCTACTAATGCATCTCCTATGTTTAAGGTTGAAATAAATAGTGCCAGTACCCATGAAAAGGCACATGAAGTTGAGGGTTCTAACATAAACTGAGGAAGTTTTCCTGTTGAACAATTGTTTGATTATGATCTTAATATTTCTAGAGAGGAGCATAGGTGGGATTTTTGTGGTAAGAATGAGAAGTTTTCAGATCCTCTAACCCCTAGTGTTGGATCCATTTTTAATGAAAATAATTTTAAGCCAAGAGGTGAATCTCTTGATGTACAAGTGCACCTTTCTCTTGAGGAAGATCCTATTGACCAACCATACTATAATCCTTCCCCAAGTGAGCCTGGAGATGTTCTAGAAAATGAGGAAGATATAGATAAAGACATGTAAGCTATAGAAGAGAAAAAACTAAGGCTTAAAGAAGAAGAAGAGAATCGAATGAGGGAAGTAAAATAAAGGGAAGATAGGATTAGAGATAAGCAGCTTGAGAGAGATGCTAGAAAACAAAAATTGTAAAAAGTGAAAGAAGATGTTGCTAGGAATAAGAATTTTGAGGAAACCCTTTTTAAATTTGCTTCTAAAATGATCAATGACATTCCTGAGGTAATAGTCATAGTGGGAACCATTTCTACTGATACCTACACCACATCTATCTCAACTACTAGAGCTTCAGATCCTCCTACCACTACTAAGAAGACATCATGTGTAGATCATGGGAAGAGACCCATTGACCAACCTAAGAAAACTACTTTAAATACCAATACCTCATCTACTAAAATCCCCACACACAAGGCTAAAACCAATCCAAATCCATCTACTGGACCTTCAAATCTTGAGATATTGAGATTTAAGTTGGAGAATGAAAAGTTACAAGAAGATTTGCAAAAGGTAGAGATGATAGCTTCTAATGCAAAATGGTAAGGAAGATTTCTTTTCTTAAAATTTCCACACCCATTCTAGAGTCTTCAAGCTCTACACACACTAATAGGGAGTCACATAAGAAGTCTGATGGACCTACTCCTAGTGGAGGTGGTGGTGGAGATCAAGGTGGTGGCGGTGGAGGAAAAAAAAAGAATAATAATTCTTATTTTGAGGATGATGAAGGAAGTAAGAAAGGAGGTGGTGATGGTGAAAGTTGAAAGGGTAAGGATAGCAACCAATCTAACAATACAAGAGATGATGAGAAAAAATAAATTCAAAGGGATCAACATACTAGGAGGCCACTCCAAGTAGATAGATACCAACAATTGTGTTTCACTAGAATACCTAGCTACCCAAACCCATTTCTTGAAGACTTTAGACCTATTGTAGTCATATTCTCTGGTAATAATGCCTTGAGTGGTGAAGACCACCTCAAAGCATCTAATGTTATGGATGATTTCGAGGTAGAGGCGGAGTATGTTATGATGAATTTTTTTATGCATTCTCTCACTAAAGATGCTCAAGAGTGGTATAGGAGTTTTCCTGTTGAGAGCATTGGTTCTTGGGAGGAATTCAAAAGGATATTTAGAGAGCAATATGGTGACAAGAATGATTGAATTTTTCTATGGAATCAATTTAATAGTATTGCTAAAGGTTCTAATGATTTTTTTTCTAAGTTAAATACAAGGTCCTAGAAGGCTAGGGAGATGTTTCCTCATTTAAAATTGAATGACCATGTGTTCTTGGTAAATTACTATAATTATTTTGATACAAAAATGAGTCACCAACTGCTAGATAAAAATCCTCAGTCATTGAGGGAAGCCTTCAAGATGGTAGAGCATATTGTTAATATTAGTAGAGAAATTGGTAAAGTTGGAAAAAGAGATGATTCAAAGCACTTTTGAAACTCAAAAAAGGAGGAAAAGAGTTCAAGAGCTAAGGGGAACAAATTTGAGGATAGCATTGATAATTTTATGAGACTATAGGTGACAAAATTCTAAAGCAAGAAAAAGATCAACCAAAAAATTATCAAAGGAATGAAATACCTCCTGGGTTGCAAGACCAACCATTTAATACCAATTAGCATAATGGGAAGCCTATTCTTAATAATTAGAGAAATTTTTAGAATAAATTCCCTCCTGATCCTTTACAGAATAATTCAGGAAATTATGTTGAAGACACCCCTTGGTGCTTGGTTTGTCAAATGCCATATTCTCCTTAGTAGTGTGGAGTTTCACAAATGACTGAAGTAGATGAAGATATGCCCGAGGACTATGATTAGCAAGAGGAGGAGGATGTTGATGTACTTATTGTTATGGGTGATTGTGATGTTGCAAAAGGTGAATTCTCATCTAATGAGGACTCTTATGAAGTGGATGTAGATAATCAAATGGAAATTGCTAGTACATATCATTAGTAAGTTCTCTCTAGTGAGGATGTTGATAGTGATGTTGAGGTTTAGAATTTGGAAGCAATTGAATATGGTGTGTCACTAAGGAAACCATCAGATGAGGAGATTGTGAAATATACTATAGTCTTGGGTGCCCAAGCCAAAAGTTCCTATCATTTGAGGAACATAATAGTCAATGCTGAACAAAATAGTCTCGTTGGTATTTTCATCAAGGAGTAGAATGTCAATAACAAAGAGCACAAGCTTGATGGAAAAATGGAAAAAGTAATAGCTAAAGAAGGTAAGGAAGATAAAAAAATTTATAAGAGAGTAGAGAAGCCAAAAGATACTCAAGAATTCAAATCTCCTATTGTGAAGATAAAGACACAAAAGCAAAGCCTTGAAGTTTCAAGGAAAAATACTAGACAAAAGATTGAACTACCCAAAAATCAACAAAAGGAGAGCAACAATAAACAAGCTATACTACCAATTGAATTACCCAAGTATACTCCTATTGATATGTTTCAATTACTTAGCCAAGTAAAAGTATTTATGCCTTTCCTTGAAATGATGGGAGTTGAGGAACATAGTTCTTACATAAGGCAATAGCCCTTATCAATGGTGCTACTATAGCCTATAATTATTTAGTGGTGCCCACTCAACCCAAACTGAGTGAAAAGGATAAGAAAGGAAAGGAAGTTGAAGGAGTTATAATTGAGATTCCCCATATCATCTTAGGAAATTCAGTAACTACCTACCCTAATAAGATAGATCCATTTTTCTCACTACAATTGTTGTAGAAGATTTTATAAAAAAATGTATTATTGACTCTGAAGCATCAAATAACATCATTCCAACTAAAATTATGGAAGCATTAGGACTAAAAGTTGATAGAACTCATGGTAAGTTCTATGCTATGGATTAAAGAGAAATCCATTTTATTGGTGTGATAAATGAACTTCCATACAGATTAGCAGCCCCCCCAGACAAAGAGTTTAATATGATTGTGGTGGTGGTGGATATCCCACCTAATTATGGAATGTTGCTATAGTGAAAATGGAGTGCATATATGAGAGGAAGTATGAAATTTGACATGTCTTCCCATTAATGGTAAGGATGTTCAATTGATGAGAGAACCAAGAGTCTGACATATGTTGGACCACATTCTTGAGGATGATACAATTATTTTTGTGGAAAATGACATCAATAATTTCAAAATGGAAGAAGTGCCAAGAGAAATTGATAGGTTCCTTGCACCAATAGAAAATGAAGTTATAAGATTTTCTAACAACGATGTACTTTGGAAAATGTACTTTGATGGTGCAAGTTCCAAAGAAGGGTCTAGTGCAGGAATATTATTAGTATCACCTAGTTTATTACTTATAAATTTTCTTTCACATTGTCCTTTGTCTGTACAAATAAAGTGGTAGAATATGAAGCTTTATTATTGGGGTTGAGACTTGCTAAGAAGAATGGAATAATAAAGTTAATGGTGATTGGTCATTCTAAGCTTGTGATATCCCAATTAAGAGCCAAATATTCCTACAAGAGCAATAGACTAAAGCAATAAAAAAATGTTGTCTAGGATTCCATTGAGCAGTTTGATGCTTTTGGAATTGACTAGATGGAAAGAGGAAAAAATAGAGTAGCTGACTTACTTGCTAACATTGCATTGAGACCTGGCAATATAACTTTCATAGGAATATCTAAGGTTGAGATATAGACAAGGCCTTCGATTCCTGATAATTTGGACAACTAGTAGATCTTTAATGATGATGAGGATATTTTTAGATTTTTGAACTATGTTGATGAATATGAAGGTTAGGAGATTGAATTTGGTGGATTTGTTGAAAATATTGATGGAAAGGATACGGTATTTGGAAAAGAATTCATCCAGTTAAAAAAAAAATTCCCCAAAGGCCTTGTAGCACTTGAAAGGGTTTTTAATAGTCAAGATAAAATCAAGACCAAGAAAATAACTACTCACCCAGAAGACCTACAAGAAGTAAATTTGGGGACTTAAATTTCCCCTAACAAAGTTTATGTAGGAAACAAGATGAAGCCAAAGGTGAAGGAAATGCTAATTTCCTTTCTTAGAAAGCACAAATATGTCTTTTTTTGGTCATATGATGACCTAAAAGCTTGCAGAGAGGAATTATTTCAACATGAAATTCCTCTGAAGGGGAATACAAAACTTATCAGGAAAAAGTAGAGGCCCATCAATTCTACTATAGCCCTTAAGATGCAGGAGGATTTGATGAATTTGAGAGATGTTGGTATTATAAAATCCATTAGAAACTCTTCATGGGTATCCAATTTGGTACCAATAAGAAAAAGGAATGGTGACATAAGATTGTGTGTTGATTTTAGGAACCTGAATGTATCCTCATTGAAGGACAATTACACATTTCCAAACATGGAAGCCATGTTGTAAAAGGTGACTAGCTATGAGCTACTATCAATGATGGATGGTTTTTCAGGTTGTAATCAAGTAAAAGTGAAGGAATCTAAGTAGTACAAGATTGCATTCACTATCCATGGGGTACCTACGTCTACGTCAGAATTCCTTTTGGCTTAACAAATGTAGGTGCACTTTTTAGAGAGCTATGGATGTAGCTTTTATTTTATTTTATTGATTTATTTATGGTTTTTTATGAAGATGACCTGACTAGTTCAAGAAAGAGGAAGATTACTGTATGCATTTAGAAAAAGTATTTGTCAGGTCACTAGATTATGGGATATCTTTGAATCCAAAGAAATGTGTGTTTGGAGTAACTGAGGGAAAGTTGCTAGGGAATATTGTGTCTAAGGATAGGGTAAGAATAGACCTTGAAAGAGTAGCTGCCATAGATAAAATCCCTTAGCTAAAAAATTTCAAGGGCATTCAGTCATTTTTTGGACAAATAATTTTTTTGAGAAGGTTTGTGACTAACATTACAAAAATCACAAGACCTATTTCCAAAAGGATGAAGAAGCGGGAAAAGGTACTTTGTGAAGTGAGGAGCCTAGCCAAGAATTCAAAAAAATCAAACAAGCTATTAAGGAGGCTCCAATATTGAAATCTCTTGATTTCTCCAAGCCAATGCACACTTTTTCTTTTGCTTCTTTTCATACAATTGATGCTATTTTGTTACAAGAAAATCAAGAGGGATTTAAATATCCCATTGCATTCTTTAGAAAGTCTTTACAAGCTATAGAGTTTAAATATGACATGACTAAGTCTAAGCAAGCATATGCTATGGTTAAGGATGTAAAGAACTTCAAGAATTACCTCTAGGGAGATATTGTCATAGCTTTTGTACCAAGTACTACTGTAAAAGATATTTTTACTTAGCAGGAGACTACTAGAAAAAGGTGTAGATGGATCAATAGGATCCATGAATTTAACATTGATGTTTAGATCATAAAATTAGTAAGAGGCCAGGGCCTAGCTAAGTTAATGACAGAAGGTAATTTAGAGGCTAATCAAGTGAATCAGATAGAAGTGATTGATGTTACACCTATCTATGATATGCGAACATGTGGATGGTATAGAAGAATTATCTAGTATTTACAAACTTTGCAGTGTCCTACAGATATGGCTAACAATGACAACAGGAGATTGAAATTTTATGCCATCAAGTATGCGATTATTGACAACGAGCTATGGTGGAGAAAGTTGGATGGTATATTGGTCAAATGTGTAGATGGAAAGTAGGCACTAAAAATCTTGCAGGAAATGCATAATGGGGTGTGTGGTGGTCTTTAAATGACAAAGACAACTTCCCACAAGATCTTTAGAGTAGGATTCTAGTGGCCTACCATTTTTAAGGATGCACACAAGTTCATCAAGACTTGTGATGCTTGGAAACGATTTTCAGGAAAGCTAATATTTTTCAGGCAATCTACTACTTAGGCCTATGATTATTCAAGCCCCTTTCCAACAATATAAAATTGATTTCATTGGAGAGGTACTAGAAAATTCTAGTGGAGGGAACTCATGGATCCTTGTTGCCATTGGTTATTTCACAAAATGGGTAGAAGTAATACCCAAAATAAAGTAAGAAGCAAGGTGGTGGTAGATTTTCTCTTAAATAACATTCTCATTAGGTTTGGAGTCCCATAAAAGATCATCTCAGATAATGTTGTGTTTTATATTTGAGGAATTCAAAGACTTTTGTGATAAACATGGCATACAAGTTTCTTATTCTTCACCTTACCATCCTCAAGGAAACGGTCAGGATGAGTCTAGTAACAAAAGCTTGATGAAGATCATCAAAAGGCTGATGGAGAAGAAAAAAAAGGCTTGGGACTCAGCTGAAATTAGAACTCTGGGCAGATAGAGTGACTATGAAAAAGGCTATTGGTTACTCACCGTTTGGCTTGGTATATGGTCTAGATGCTAGATTTCCATAGAATAATCTGCTGAAGATGTATAAGTTTGTGCAAGAATATGATGAAGATTTATGTGATGATTTGCAACAAAAAATTAATAATCTGGTGCAATTGGATTAGATTAGAAGAGAAGTTAATGCTAAGAATATGAAGATGCAGTTGCAGGTTAAGCATCTACATGATAAGAGAGCTTCTCCCAGAAATTTTTAGGTAAATAGTATTGTGTTAGCCTAGAATGCAAGGGATCAAGACAAGGGAAAACATGGGAAATTTGAAGCATTACAGATTCACCCTTATCTAATAGCTAGTACACATGGTGAGGATTCATATTTTCTCTAGAGCTTGATAGGTGAAATTTTTGAGCTTCCAGTACAATGATAGTTCCTAAAACCATACCTTTCCTAAGTATGTTATAATTCCATGTACATTATATATTGTGTACATTTTGTGTATAGGTTTGTTTTCTTTGGTTATGTCTAGTTCAGTCTTACTCCCTAGTCTTGGTAGTTCCCTGGTTCTTTGGTTCCTTGTGTTTTGACCAATTTTCTTCAACCAAAGATTCTAGAATCTTGCCATGCCTACAAGAGACATACGTCCCTAGTCAAAGCCACTGATGGAACTCCTAAAAATTTTTCATGTTCCATCTCCAAAATATTGGTTCTGAAGGTTAGGGGTTTTGTCTCATGTCACTATATAAGGTTTATAGTTTACTTAGGTCTTATTTAAAAAAACCATTTGATTTGTATCCTCGCCATGGTTTTATTTTTCTGTTGACCCCTTGTGTCAGTTCTCATTCCTTAAGTCATGACTTATGTCATCAAAGCATGTTGAGTAACTGAGCCTCTGGTCTTTTTTTACCATTTGGCGTATGTTTGGTCCATTTTTTTAATTTCTCCTAAGTCAGGCTAAATATTTCCCATTAAAAAGCCTTAAGTCTTTTAGGGCATGGGTATGGTCTCGTTCACCTATTCGGATCCCTTTTAAATATTAACAAATTTTTGACATGTGCAGATATAAAGACCTTTGACTGCCATTCAATTGATGCAAATGATCACCATTATTCCCCATGTGCCCTTTCTATTTTATTTCATATTATTTTATTCATATGGGCTCATAGATGAAGGCCATTTGTCTTGAATGACTGGTGGGCCCGATATCTTTGATAAGGCATGTAGATGGTTGTTGAATAAAATCAACAGTGGGAGATAATTGAGGTGGTCAAATCTGGACTATTCCCTATGTGCCTATTTGTTCTTCTTACTTATTAAAATAATCACATGGGTTGGTGGGTGGTTGCCACATGTCTCTTCTGATGGCGGTCCTGATGGTTTTAATGTTCAACATTGCTAAGTTTTCAAAGGAATCAACGGTCGATAGTAGGTGACATGGATTAATCTTGATCGATCCCTACTATCCTATGTCGGTCCCACCTTTCCTGTCAGATTCTCAATGGGGAAGCAAGCATCTACCACATGGAGTAATCCAAAGGATGTGGAAGCATTGGTGTATGAGAAAATATTTAAATAAATAACACCACACAGGGCATGGAAAATAAAATGTGCATTACTAATGCAAATATATTGCACGTGCTTAAAGGCCTTTTAATTTGAGTCATGGATGTTGTATGAAGGATAAATTTGTGGGTAACTAAGAAGTGTACATGTGAAAGTTGAGATATCTAATCTTAGCCTCACCCCATCTCCCCATTGATAAAATTTTCACATGCATTATGACTCACGAGGACAAGGGGAAAAGGACATGTGGGTCAAGGCTATAGTGACAAAGAGATGGTGGAGCCCGTGTACCATTAACAAGTGGTTCCATATGGCCTCCTATCATTTGGTAAGTATTGCAGCTGTGTATAGTCATATCTTTCATAATAAGCTGGTCAAATTTGGATCATTAATCAATTAACACTCCAAAAGGATCAACGATTGGCATTCAAAACTCAGTTGAGGGCAAGTGAATCATTCTTGTTCATGTGAGTGAGCCTTAATAATTGAAAGGACATTGGTCTACTAAAGTAATGAGCTACATAATTATTAATATTTTTCTTAAAGGAATAATTCAACATTGAAAAATATACTCAACACACTCAAGGAGCTCATACTGTGGTCTCTTAACACTTTCTAACATTGAAACGAGGGTTGTCAACCTATGAAGAGAAACAGTAGGGGAATTATTGCCCTCTCTCCAATATTATTGATAAGTTGTGGTTTTCTAAGCTTGAGTCTATTAGGGTTTTCTTAATTCAAGATTTTTATAAGGTTTGACATTCATAAAGAAGAATTTGTTAATTCTACATTTTCATAACTCGTGTCAAACCCACACAAAAGTCGTAGGCCTTGTAGTATCTATTGTGTTATAGCTCCTCAAATAAAAGTGTCTTCATCTTAGAAACAAGAAGCTTCTTCTCCCAAAATACCTTTAAATAAAGACCTCATGGATCAATTACCACCCTCAATGAGTGAAAACCCTAAAGGCCAATTGATTCCAAGAGGTTCAAAAGCAATAGGGATTTGCTTACAGAGAAGATTGGGAAGCTTTGGCTCTATGGTCTTTAGCGCCATGTACAAGAAAGCCCGATATTGTTGACCCTATACCTAACTACACTGGAGGCTTAATAATAAAAAGAGGGTCAGAAACATCAGCCTTAGAAGCTCTAAATATGTTAATTCATGTTGCACAATTCACAAGGCCCACTATAGAGTCTATAACTAGAGAAAAGGATAAGCTCATGACATAATGTAATAACTTGTTAGTTAAACATGGAGACCTTGAGTGGGATAATATTCAGTTGTAGACAAAAGTAGCATTATTAGAGGATAGGTATGAGTTGCTTAGGAAACTAAATGAGTACAAAGAGAAATGTGATAATCATGATGAGGAGAATTTCAAGAGTAATATGAAGATTGTCACAACAGTGCTAGAACACTTGAACAAAATAGTGAATAACAAGTTGAATACTATTCACTACAATTATTCATCTACGGTGGATGCTATTAGGAATTTTGACATTAATAGGGAAAGAGCCATTTCACTCATGGAAATTTGGATCCCTAGGAAGAAGAATTTTATATTGATGGGGATTGGAAACCTATTGTAGTTCTTGTAGGGAAGATTGAAGGATAGAGGGAAAATAGTAGTCTTTCAAATTACTTAATTCAACTCTCTCCTATTTGATACTAAGAGATGTATTTATATTTGACACCTAGTTAAAGACCACATTAACTATAGTAGTATCTAGCTCCTTGATAGGCATAACAAGTCAAACAAGTTTATTGTGAAGCCTAATAAAATTTTACAAATCTATACTAATCCTTTCCCTACACATTATTTTAAGTACATTGGACTTGATATTGCTCCTTTCAATGTTATGGTGAGAATGGTGGATGCTCACCCCTAATCATCTTGAGCACACAAAATCCGTAGCATCATCATATGATTTTCTTATAATGATATTCCTATTAGTATAGAGGTTGGTCCTCTATATATAAATTCTTAATTCAACAAGAAAAAAATTAATGCATTTCTAGTTAAACCTATTAGTAGGGTTAATATCATTATGTTGCAAGCATGGAAAAGAATGAAGGCATTGACATTGATTTCAACTAATGAATTGGTTGCCAACTAATTTTTGTTCTCATTGATGTCTTGGTTGTAGGTTATTGGTTGTATATGTTGAGGATATTAAGAAAATTGTATTGAAGAAAGGTTTTAGGTGTTCAATGGTTGCTTTGATATTTTCTCCTATGTTTTTGTGGTTTAGATATGTTGGTTATGGTCATTTGAAACTGCTATATCCAGATTTTTTGCTCATGATTCATTGTACAGTGTGATTTATTTTCACAAATTGTGAACTATGATTTTTCAGTGTTCTAGTTGAGGTTGATGAGAAATTTTTTTTGTCCATATTTCTCTTTGGTGAAGTCTTATGACTTGTGGTTCTAGAGTTGAGTTATAATTTTATTGGAGATAATTTTGGTATCTAAAAGGATCGTGCTTAATTTTTCTGTGCTTTACACTAGTTCGGCCAACGTAGTGTTAAACACTATCTTCATAATTGATGTAGTGTGTTGGATCTAGTTGGGTTCTCACCTAGTGCATGTTTGGATCGCCCTCATTCTAATTCCACCCTATGATGTTTTGAAGCTAAAATAATTTGAATTTAATTTTTGATTGCTGACTTTGGATATGTTTAAAATTTTAAGATGGTATAAATACAGGATAAGTTAGTTATGAGAAAGGTGAGAACAAAGAGATATAAGTGTGAAGAAATAGAGCAGATAGATGAGATATTAATGTGAATTAGTGAGTTTGTGTCATGCAAGTGTGGAAGATCAGTGTGAAGCTTAAATGTTGAGTTTTCAGATGTAGTAAGTTGAAGGTTTACTCTATCATCCATGCATGTCTATGAGTGGTCGAGAAAATTGTGGTGTATTTCTCTATTACATTGAGATTTTCTTCTCTCTATAAAATATCTATTCTATCTTCTTTGTATCTTTGTGGCAATGATCCATCTAGGTTGTTAGCCTTGTTGGACAGTGAGCTAGGAATAATCTGGACAGTGAGTCCTTGTTTTGGTAGTGATCCTTGTTTCTCAAGTAGTAAGCCTTTTATAATTGGTTTTTATATTCTCTATAGTGTGAGTTAATCCTCACCATTTTTTTTCCCTTATTGGGTTTTCCATGTAAATCTAGTGTTGTTTTTTTGTGATGGTTTTTAGTTTCTACACTTGCACTTAATGCTTATTCATTTAAGCAACATTAAGGATTAGTTTTGGTGATTTTTTTAAATGTTTAATTTTGTGAAAAATGATTCACCCCCCCTCTTACTTGTCCTATCCAAAAATTGGTCTCAAAGCTTGGTTCCTTGGAGTAGAGTTTAATCACTTAAGGAAGGTCTGGGATGGATGGAAAAGTTACTTATGATTATTCAAGGTTTGATGGAAGTAATTATACTTTCTAGAAAATATTGATGGGAGAATATCTAGACTATTATGGATATGATATGTAGAAATCTTACAAGAATTCTTATGCTCCTCCTACTAATAGTCTGAGTACCATTGATGAGATCAATGCACATGAAGTGAACAATAAGGTGAAGTATATTCTAAACAACAGTCTTGTGTGTTCTAAGTTGATTAAGGTTCATAATCTGAAGACTTCTAAGGAATTGTGAGATTATTTAGAAAGGGAACATGAAGGTGATGAAAGGGTCAAAGAGGGAAAATTGTAGAATTTGGAAACATAGTTTGAGCTTCTACATATTTATGAAGATGAGAACGTCAAAGCTTATGTACAGAGATTGGTTGAGATAGTGGCTAGAATGTGAGGACTTGGTGCTATTGTAGATGAAACCAAGATTGTAAAGAATATTCTTAGAATTCTCCTTAATGCTTACAGTGAAAAGGTGTGTGTTATTGAACAAATTATAGATTACAATCTGACTTACACTAAAGATCTATTGTTCTTTGACATCTTATGAGATGAGCAGGCCAAATCTAAGGAATGGATGCAAATCAAAGAATTCCTTTCAGGCTACAAAGGTTGAAGATCTAGATGAAGAAAATCTTGATGAAATAGAAGCTAAATTTATGCGAAGGATGAAGAAAGGTTCCAAGAAGTATGAAGGTAGGTATTTAAATTCTTTAGTTGTGGAGAAATATGTCATTATGTTGCAAAGTGTCTAAAAAGACCCAAAATGAATAAACAAAGATATGACAAAGAAATGAAAGGAAAGAAAATCAACAAAGCATATTATGTGAATGAGAATGCTATTATATCTAATGAAGATTCCAATTATGAAGATCCTAATGATAATGAATTATTGTTCTTGGCTATAAAGGATGAACATACTTCTACTAATTCTAAAAAATAGGTAAAGGAATGCCCTTCGGAGAAGGAGAATGATGAAGGTACTATAATCTATGTCATACATGCTAAACAAGAAAAGAACTATTGGGTTATTGAAAGTGGTTTTTCACATCATATGATTGGTGATCTGAGTAAGTTTGTTAAACTTGAAAAAAATGATTGTGGCTTGGTTATTATGTTTAGAGATGATACTCGTGCTAAAATTTGTGGGATAGGATTAGTAAATTTTGATGGAAAGCATAATATTGATGATGTCTACTATCTTAAGGGTTTAAGGCATAATCTTTTAAGTGTTGGAAAGATGTGCACTAAAGGTGTAAGAGAGGGGGATTAACCATGTCAAGGCTCTAGGTCGTGTAGAGCTAAGAGAAGAGGGCTGCCTCAACTTACCTCACTCTAAAGGGATGAAGATCGAGAATGAAGAGCACTATGTAGTACTTATGTCACTCTACAAACCCAAAGTTCAAATTTAGGCTAGGTGAGCTAGTTTTTTGCAGTCATATTGTCCCTCAGAAAACTCTTTTTGAGGACGAAAACACAATTTTGCGATGATAGAACTACATGTTGGCATCTCCTTGGCACAATGGCGTTCATACGACTAGAATATAGGAATTACAGTAAAAAAATTCCAAGAAACCTACTAATATCCTAGCTAGTTGATTCTGATAGGAAAATAGAATGATAAAGTACAGGAAATAAAGGAAGAGATGATAAAGCAAGTAGATAAAGGCTATGGCGACAAAGATAATCTCACAAAAGTGTGTATTCACCAGCTAGCTCTACACACTCATTCACCTGCACACAAGCAAGGAGGGGAAAGTTGTTGGGGCTATATAGGGGCCTTCCTTAGTTAGACCCCCGCTTACCAAAAAGCAACAAATTAGAATATGCGATAAAGAAATTAGAAAGAAATATTACAATGAACGCTACAAAATGCTATGCTACTTAGTCAAATCAAAAAGGAGATGAGTGAAGCATTAACACCTCCACCCAAAAGCTCACTAGCCAATGAAGGGAGAATGCAAGGTATGGAATTAGCAAAGTCACCATAGCCATAGTGGTGATGAAGGGAGGTCTCGCAAGACTGAAAGCCCACACTTTTATGGCTTGCATCACACTTGCAATGTGGAGTTGATGGAGCTTTAAAGTTGTTGCAATTCTCATAATGAGTGCTAGAATGCTAAAGAAACTGAATGAGAATGAAGTGACTAAATGTGTAGAGTTCTTAGAGGATGAATCAAAATGCTAAGAGGCCCAAATGAATGAATGAAGAATGTTTTTGAAGGTGAGATGAGAAGAATCTACCATTTTTGGGGTGATTGGTTGAAGAGGAACATTACAATTCAATCCCAATTAGGTATGTAACACCTTTTCCAACTTTAGATGTAGGAATATTTTAGGGACTACGACAAACCACAAAGATGTCTACATAACACATGTTCATCCCTGACAGATATTCACTCATGACACATAGGAAAAACACCAAGTGGATAGAAGGAAAGTGGTTGATGTGGAATTTTTCCTTCAAATTTGATTTTCTAAGGTGAGGGTATGTGAAAGGGAAATTTTTTTAAAGGGTTCAAATTTTCTCCTATATATTTTTCCCCCACTTTAGCAAGCACGAATATTGATGAGTGTGTGATAAAGTAGATCAAACAGTTAGAAATGTATACCTAAATCATTGAGGAAGTAGACCATAATATGGTGGACTCGAAAGCACGATGTAGGAAAAGGACTCCATAGGTACTCTCTCTAAGGATTTTTAACTAGAAGGACTCCATAGCTCTGCATAAATATGAAGTTGTACAAAATACACTAAAGGCCCTTAGACCAAAGATGGACAAATCCCGTAGAATGTAAGCATTTTGCAAGCCTATAGACCTTCAATGAGGAAACCCCCAAGTTCTCTCTCATGAAGGAAGCCCAAATGTAAGGGGACTTTGTATAGTCAAACTGGAAAGCAACTTTGCATGCTCACCTACAAAGTGACATGTTAAACCGTAGATAAAACATGCCAAAAAACAAAGTAGCCACTTAGGAAACCAAGCAGATAGTCACTGAAAAAGTCAATGTGTTGGAAGGATTTCAAACAAGTCCCTCAGGAACCCTTCAAAAGAAGAGCAGTTCATTTGACGTACGTGTTGTTTGAAAGTTTAAAAGATATTTTTTTCTCACATCAATTCAAATCATCAAGGAATCCTTTGGAAATATGTTCACTTTATCAAGAAATTCAAAAGGAAGAAAATAAGCCCCCATGTGAGGGGAAGGTCGAGGATTCTCCCATAGGAAAACATTGCTCCTAGATCAGAGGAAAGTTCTCAAGTCCCTTTCCTTGTGAACCTATGATGAGGGAAACACATTCAATTACACATCCAAGTTGAGAATGCAATTTTTTGAAAAAAGGGTTGCAAGGATTTTCGAGAAAAGATCTGTTGGCAAGGAATGTGTTTTCTAAAAATTGAAGTATTGTGAAAGTGATGTGGTCACACATTCGAGGGAAAACTCAAGAAAAGAAGAGAGAAAGATAAAAATAAATGTATAAAGAGACAAAGAAATCACAAATAAAGGACACAGGGGCGATAAGATATTTTGGCATCAAAGTTGCTCATAAATATATACAAGTATAGTAATACTATATAAATGAACTATCACCAACCCTCTACTATATCAAACCATGTGAAGAATGCATGAGAAGGAAAATTGAATATAAAAAATTGAGTCAACATGGAAGGGAAGCCTAAATGCCCCCAACGCTTTGCATCATTCCCAATTTTATGAAAATAAAAGCACATAATAGAGGACTAATGATGATACAAATAGAAGAATATTTATGACACAAAATCACTCCTATATTCAAGCACAAATAGGGGTGACAAGGGTCATCTAGGAACACATAAAACAAGCATGGGGGAACACATCACAACACAAACACATCTAATCTAATGATAAAGAAGAGGAATCCCACTAATACTCATTGACCAAGAGGTCATCCACTTCCCAATCTAGATAATTATATAGGGAAGGTGGATGAGCCTATAGTGGTGGAATATTAAGGGGAGGAGCTTTAGACCCTCCAGCAACAATAGCTAAGGAATGAGACTCTTTGGGATCTCCTCTTCTCAGTTCCTCTGTAGCCAAGGTCGGCAATTTTTTGAATAGCGCTGACAAGATTAGGACCTTGTCCAACTAATTAAACAAGAATTTTAAAGGAGTGTCATGTGGTACCTCAATGGATGGGGAGGACGGTTCTTGAGATTCACTGCTAGGCTCACCGAGTGACTCGGGAGTGGTGACAAACTCAAGAGAAGCCTGAAATTTCTCTATGACTAAGATAGAACAAGCTAGCATAGGACCACCATTGGGAGAAGGTGGGATCCTCTTACGCCCTTCATTTCTAGAAGGTTCAACTTCCTCCTTCTTTTTTATTGGAGGATGTGAACTCCACATAGACTAGTCAAGATGCATGAAAGAGGGGGAGAAAATCATGATGAATACCATTGAGATATTCAACATATCCATGAGTTTGGGGAATAGTGGGATGGTTTGAAGAGACATCCACAAGGGTGGCTCAACCAGAGGAGCAACAAAAACCTGTACCTTTTTAGGGTAAGGTGCACTCGTACTCACAACAGGAGCTGGAAGTGAGACTAAAATCAATTGAATAGAAGCAGAGGGGAGGAGAGATGAGGACACAACATGAGGCCATGATAGAGGGGTGGTTGACTCCTCTTCCTTTTTTGTAAAGTGACCTACTCAACCACTAGAGCCTTTCACTAGTGCTTGCACTCACGAGCAAGGAAATTTCTAGGACTCTTCAAGCTAGAGGTCAGGTGCTAGGGAGGAATAGCAAGCTCCTATTGATCCATAGGAGTGTCCATCACAACTATCTCTGGTGGAGGGATAAAGTCTTGGATGGGAGTAGGAGGGAGAGGTTTAAAGACAATGGGGGGAGTTAGCTCTAGCGCTTTGGTGATGGGCCTCTTCCCATTCAATGCTTTAGGAGAAATAGTAGTGGGAGCTCGAGACATAGAGGATTCCCCTCAAGGTCACTTTCTCCTACCATATTGGCATGACCAAGGTCCAAGAGGCACAGTAGAAATTTTTGATATCCTTATCTTAGCTTTGCACTAAGTAGGAACTATCAAACTTCTCATATAAATGTTGGTAGTATTCATCCAAAACTCTTCTTCAAAAAGATGAGTAGAAGAGGCAATCTAAGGATGGGAAAGCCACTTGTTTCCCTTTTGAGAAGAGGAGGAAGCTTGTTGTTGCACTTCCAGAAGGGTAAAATTCAGCTATCCTTTGCCCCTAGTCTTATACTTCACATAATTTTTGTAAAATAGGTTTGTTCTCGGGGCAAGAGACTGATCTGGGTAGGCAAAAAATGATCTAATGAGTATTCCCCATGGGACACCAATGGGTAGTATCCAGTTTCATCCACCACGTGCATGAAAATTTTGTGGGAGAATTTCAAAAACTTATGAATGAGCAAAGTGATTCTGTTCATGGAAGCTTGCTAAGGCATGCCTAACTTCACTCTGAACAAATCTGATTCTAGAATAACATCGAAGGTTGTGTCAATGACCCTCGGTCCAAATAGGATGGACAAAGTTATTGAGCCATATGGCTTGAGATAAATGCCATCATGCATACAGATGGT
Source organism: Sequoia sempervirens (assembly GCA_007258455.2). Taxonomy (NCBI): domain Eukaryota; kingdom Viridiplantae; phylum Streptophyta; class Pinopsida; order Cupressales; family Cupressaceae; genus Sequoia; species Sequoia sempervirens. The sequence continues at coordinate 991,899,529 of VDFB02281492.1, forward strand.
AGAATTTGTTTCTTTGTACTCCTTCTGCAATGAATTTAGCCACAACATCTCTTTTGTAATGGCATTCACTCTGCTTGTGGGGTAAACTAAGACCCCTATCACAATGTTTCCATTGAGATGAGTGGGAATTTAGAGGGGAGAGGTCTTGTTGTTCAAGGACATATCCTGTGAGGTGAATGTCATGTCTGGCAAGCCAATCGTAGGATGCAGGGAAGAAGCTACCATGACTATGTTGATGTACGCTGAGGGATGAGTGGTAGAATTGGAGGGATCAATAATTAAGTTAGCAAAATGAGACAAAAATGGATCAATGTATATCTATAACTCACTACCTTCTTTCACCACTAATTTATTTGTATTTTGTTTCATCCTATCGAGATGAATAGTATCGTCCTTGATGCGGTCCTGTATCTCATGACGTAGTCATATACAACATTTAGTATCATGTTCATTAACTCGATGGTATGGATAGAAGGAATTTACATCGTACAAATCATGATAGGATTCCTTGAGAGGTTTAGGGTTCTCCAAGGTTATAATCTTATCCTTTAGCAACTTCCGCAAGATGGAGGAATACGATTCTATTAACTTTGTGAACTTTCTTTTGCATTTAAGGTTGTTATCATTCATTGTGGCTACTACATTCATTTTCCTTTTCAACAGGGAAATGAGGAGGATCCCCCAAATTGAACTATTTTTTATTGATATTCTTGCAATTTTAGACACAAATGCATGAAATAAAGGTACTTCATAAGGGAAAAATTTTCCCACCAAGGTATCTATAGGCTCCCTATGAACACCTTCTACATATCAGAATCGAGCAATGGGTATGACTTCTATGAAAAGAGCACTTGATATTGTCTTATGAAATCAGTTATCTTTTCATTATCCCCTTGCGTGCATCAGACAAGGTTTAAAAAGGCTGTATTTGATCTAATGTTGGCTTGGATCTATTAAAGAAACTTATTTGCATGTTGGTCAAATGAGAAAATATATTTGTTGGGCAAAGAACAGTACCATTCAAGTGTTGTTTCCTTAAGAGATCAAGGAAATAATTTCACCATCAATGCATCATGATGGAAGAAGTATGTACACATGGTATTAAAGGAAGACAAATGCATTTTTTGGTCCCCTTTCCTGCCATACTTTTCAAACTTGGGAATCTCCATTCCTTGTGGGAAAGGAGTGGTTAAGATTGTCACCAACAACAAACTATGTTAGAACAAGGGCTGAAAGATAGGCTGGGGAGAGGCCTGGGAGAAACTCGCTAGTTGGTCTTTCTTATGAACCACGTTTTGAAGCAAGGTGTTCTAGACAAGGTCAGTAGATGATAGAGGACCAATGGATCTCCAAAACCACTACCACTATAACCACCTTCGGAGCCACCTCTGGAGCCACTACTATGACCTCCACTAGGACTACAACCACTAGTAGTGTCTTAACTAGATCCACCTCCATGGCCTCCATTGGAGGAACATCCACCAGTGCCACCTCCACTACTAAATCCACCACCACTTATTCCCCCTGAGCCTCCACTATCAGGGCTAGTAGGAGGCATGAAACTGAACCCAAGGGGTGATTTTCTCACCTTGAGAGTTCAAGGCTCCTGAGGAGTAGAAGAGATACTAATCAAGGGCCCTAATTCATCCATGCATATGGATGTAGTGGGTATCAAGACACCTAGTTGTCTTTCATAGACATCAAGCACTTCTACCCAATCTAGGCCTATACAAATGGACATAGACTTCGAATAGAACTATGTAGTACTTCTATCACTCTATAGATGCAAAGTTCATGTTTAGGCTAAGAAAGCAAGATTTTGGAGTTGGTATTTCACCTTAGACAACTCTTTGTCAAAGGATGATAGCACAATGTTATGGTTTCTCCCTCGTACACTAGTGTCTATACGACTCGAAGATAGGAAGTAGAGTGAAAACTACTAAGAAACCTACAGAAATCCTAGCTAGTTGATTCTGAAAAGAAAAATAGAATGAGAAAGTATAGGAAATAAAGACCAAGATGATAAAGTAAGTAGATAAAGGATAGGGTGACAATCATAATCTCACAAAAGCACATATTCACTAGCTAGATCCACACACTTGTTCACCTACAAACAAGCAAGAAGGAGAAAATTTTTGGGGTTGTATAGGGGTCTACCTCAGTCAAACCCCCACTTTTGTGTTTCCACCTCCATGGACATCCATAAAGAAACGGAGTAGAATATGCGATAAAGAAAGTAGAAAGAAAGATTCCAATGAAGACTACAAAACAATAATATGATAATCAAATCACACTGGAGAGGAATGAAGCATTATGACCTCCACCCAAAATCTAACTAGCCAATGGAGGGAGAATTCAAGGTATGGACTTGGCAATGTCACCATAGCCACAATGGTGATGAGGGGAGGTCTCGCAAGACTCCAAGCCCACACTTCTATGGTTTGCTTCACACTTGCAATGTGGAGTTGATGGAGCTTCAAAGCTGCTGCAATGCTCATAATGGAGTGCTAAAATGGTGAGGAAACTAAATGAGAATGAAGTGAATAAATTTGTAGAGTGCTTAGAGGATGAATCAAAATGCTAAGAGGCCCAAATGAATGAATGAAGAATGTTTTTGAAGGTTGGATGGGGAGAATCTACAATTTTTTGGGTCATATGGTCAAAGAGGGACGTTACGATTCTACCTGAATTGAGTGTGGAATGCCTCTACCAACTTTAGACATAGGAATCTATTAGGGTTGGCAGTGCGCTGCATGAATGTCTACACATAGTACATTCATCCCTGATAGATATTCACTCATTGACACACATGAAAAACTCCAAGTGGTTAGAAGGTAGGTGAGTGATGTGGAATTTCACCTTTAGATTTGGATTTCTAAGGTGAGGGTATGTGAAAGGTGAATTTGCTTAAGGGGTGTAAATTCGTTCCTATAAAAAAGGATATAATATTATGTTTGAGGATGAGTGATGTGAGATCTAGAAAGGATCCAAAGTAGTGATTGTTGCATGAATGAAATATGAAGGAAATAGCTATAAAATTAAAGGTGCTAATGGATGATACTTTATGACTCATATTAATGACAGTTAGTTATGGCATTAGAGAATGTGTCACATGAATTTTGTTAATTTAGAAAGGATTAGTGTAGTTCAAGTTGTGAGATATTTACCAATGATTAGAAAGCCTATCAATGTTATTTGTAGGAATTTTCAATTTGGGAAGCAAGCTAGAAGCAACTACAGATGAAAGAAACAATATACAATTGGACTACTAGATATAATTCATATAGACCTTTATGGTCCCACAAGAGTGAGAAATCTACTAGGTCAAAGGTACTTTATAATTCTAGTTGATGATTATTCTAGATATACATGGTTTACATTTGTTAGAGAGAAATCAGATGCATTAGATAGATTCAAGACATTGAAAGCTATGGTTAAAAAGAAGTGAATTTAAGGATAAATACATAAGGTATGAAAGAGGTGGAGAATTCACCTCCCATTAGTTTAATATGTTTTTTTAAGTACATGGAATAAAAATATAGTTATCTTCTCTAAGAACTCCTGAGTAGAATAGAGTTGTGGAAATAAATAATAGAATAATTCAAGAGGCCGCTAGATCAATGATGACGAATGATGGTTTACTGAAAGTCTACTAGAGAGAATCTATTCACACTATGGTTTATGTATTCAATTGAGTTCAAGCAATAGCAACAGTAAAAAGGACCCCTATGAGCTATGGTTTGGAAGAATTCCTACTGTCAAGTATTTCAAGGTATTTGGAAGCAAATGTTATATCAAAAGAGATGAAAAAAATTTAGGAGAGTTTGATGCAAGAAGTGATGAAGGCATTTTTCTTGGATATTCTACTAAAAGAAAATCCTATATATGTTTTAATATAATATTGAGAAATATTGTATAAAGTACAAATGTTAAGGTTGATGAAACTATGAAGAATTCAATTGAAATTGATGGATATGGTTATGATGAACTAGATTGTGTAAGAATTGAAGAAATTATGGAAGAAAAAGAAGGGATGAGCAAGAGAAGCAGAATGAAGAAAATGAAAGAGGAGAAGAAACTTTGGTGGTGTCCCCTAAGACACCTAGATATGTGTAGAAGAATCGTTTAGAAAATAAGATCATTGGAGATAAGGAAAAAGGAGTATTGACAAGAAGTAGAGCTATTGTTGAAGTAAATATTTGTGTTTTTTTTTAGATTGAACCGAAGACTATAAGTGAAGCATTGAAAGATGAACATTAGATGGGAGCTATGAAAGAAGAACTTATCCAAATTGAGAAGAATCAAACTTGGGAATTGGGCCCAAGACCGACATATAAAATCATTATTGTATCAAAGTGGGTATTCAAAAATAAGTTTATTGAGAATAGAGAAGTAGTTAGAAAAAAAGAAAGGCTTGTGTGTAAAGGCTATAGAAGCAAAGCAAGACTTGTGTGTAAAGGCTACTCACAAGTAGAAGGAATATATTTTCAAGAGACTTTTTCTCTAGTGGAGAGAATAGAATTCGTAAGGATTTTCTTAGCATTCTCTACTCATAAATATTTCAATGTCTATTAGATGGATGTCAAGTCCACATTTTTGAATAGTGAATTACAAGAAGAGGTCTACATGGAACAAACAAAAGGATTTCAGTCATGAGATCAACCAAATATGGTGTTCAAATTGAAGAAAGATTTATATGGATTGAAGAAAGCTCCTAGAGCTTGGTATGCAAGATTAGATGAGTATTTGATTCAACAAGGTTTCAACAAAGGTATGACAGATAGTAATCTATATTTTAAGATTGAAAATTTCAAAATATTGATTGTAGTTGTATATGTTGATGACATTATCTTTGAAGGAAATGAAACTATGTGTAAGTTCTTTGTAGAAGAGATGTAGTAAGAATTTCAAATGTCTATGTTTGGAGAGATGAATTTCTTTCTTGGGCTACAAATTAATCAAACAGAGAAAAAAAAATTATTTCAGAGTCTAAGTATGTAAAAGAGATGTCGAAGATGTTTGGGATGGATGGTTCCAAACTAGTATGCACTCCTATGGTGACTAGTTGAAAATTGGGAAAAGATGATGATTCACCTAAGGCTGATCAGAGCAAGTACAAATCTATGATCGGTGGACTATTGTATTTAATTGCTACTAGACTAGATATCATGTATGCAATCTATCTTGTGGCTAGATTTCAAGAAGATCCTAAGGAAACTCATGTTGTTGTTAAAAGAATATATATATATTTGAATAACACTCTAAATTATGGGTTATGGTATCCTAAGAGTATTGACTTTACACTAAGTGCTTATACAAATGAAAATTGGGTTGGATATGTAAATGACCGAAAGAAAAAAAGTGGTGGTACATGTTGGCACTCTCAAATTATGCAAATTTGAGATGCCTATTTCAAAAATTTTGCCTCTGCACTTTCAGAAGTGCACCTGATGAATCTGTTTGAATGACCTACTTTGGAGGGTCATATTTTGGAGCCTATTGATTTTCGTGTAAAATCCCTTTGCATTCCCATTCATGTGTCCTATGTGAGTATGCATGTCAAATTTCAGCTTCCCACGATGAGTTTTGTCAGGGTTTTGAAAAGTGACGCTGGAAGGTTTTGGCACTTTTTTGTTGTTTGCCAACTTTCAGTTTTGCAAAGTAGCCTCCCGTTTGAGCTTGCATTTTACAACCAATTGATCGTCAAGAGAAAACAAATGTTTTTATGTATTCTCTATACCAAGATGAACTTCCATGCCATTTTTTAGACCTTCACGGGTTGATTTGCTATTTTTAGCAGGTCAAAACCAAATGGAATTTTTTCAGTTTTGTATTGAAACCTTTTTGAGTAGCCAACTATAAGGGTCAAAAACTTTTAATGGGTGATGTTTCAAATTAATTCCTCTTGCACACATGTTTAGTGTACAAAAGTGATCCAATGTGTCAGATGATAGCTTCCCAGGAGCTGATTTGATATTTTTGCAACGAGGTGATTTCATCAGTTTCAATTGGTTTAGAACAGTTGATTGTTGCAGAAAGTTCAATTGAGCAACTTTGGCAGCGAGTAACTTTTTCCTCGTGACTAATTTCTCTGATCCATCTTTTGCATTGTGTTCTCGGGTCTGATGGCTACATATATGCAAGTTTTTATGGCTCTAGGAGGTCGTTTGACTAGTTTCCAAGGCCAATTTTGGAGCCAACTTGGCCTATTTTTACCATTTTCTTGATGTGCTAGAAAGTAGATTTTAATGAAAACCTATTTCTTGTTTTCATTCTAGAATCACTCAGAAGGTGCCTAAAGTCAATTTGAGCACAAAAGTTGTTTGAAAAAAAAAATTTTGTTAGTCGGGCCCACTTGGGGACCTAGCATTCTTCATCGAGTTTTGAAGCTCCACAACTCAAGTTTGAAATGAGATCAAACCAGGCTTTGAATTGATCAAGGATGTGCTCAAAATGGACACAAAATCATTGTATGTCATATGAGTATTGGCATGATTAACTTGAAAGCAAAAGATATTATGGGTTGCTATATTCATGATTGAATTGAATAAGTTTGAAAGCTATACTATTCTGGCAACAACCATTGCATGGGAGTTTTCTCTCTCAAGGGCCTTCAAAGTTTTAATTAATGAAGACAATTATCTTTGCAGCAGGTCTCTTGTCGAGTGATGGAAACTGAAGGAGAAAATCTTCTATGCATGTTATTGTGGTTAGAATTTCTTAGCTCTATGAAGACTTATCCATTGTACAGCTGTGACTCATTTTTAGAGTGGATCAATTTCGAATTTGAATTAAATGAGAAATGCACTTAAGGTAGATGAATGGCCTGTAACAATTGAAACATCTAAAATTCACACAAAGTGAGTGATACTCAGGGGATTCTCTCTTATGTTGACATTACATACACTTACCAGCTTATGCCTTAAGTAAAAGGTGGACAAAGCAAATGTTGCTTGTGTGGAATGCAATAGCCATGTACAACGTGATTTTGTTGAAAGTGCTTTAGAAGTGTTAAAGCAAATGTGTGATGGGGAACCATTAAAGCAGCGAACAAGGAGGCATAAGTATGAACTGGGCATATGAGCTGTTTGACAAAATTCTAAAATAAATGTGTTCTCTTACAACGCCAACATAATGCAGGAGCATTGTTAGAGGCGTGCGCATGGCAGAGAGAGTGATATTGTAAAATTTCAAAGCTTATGTACACAGGTAGAGTAATGGCGCAGGAATAGAAGAGAGCCAATGCATGATTTTGAACAAAAGAAGTATTGAAGATACCACCAACAGTGAAATTAGATTCCTTCAAGCAAGTGGCAACTGGAGGATGCTCACAAAGCAAATTTGAAAAATATTCTAAAAATTTCAAAGAAATGCAAGAGGCTCGATGCTATTGAGCACTAGGCATAAGAGACAAAGAGGACGACATGTAATATGCTCTATTGATGAAGATTTTAGAAAGTTTCAAACAGATGCATTGAGCATCCACCACACCAAACAATGCAAACAAACTTGGCTACAGGATATACTAAAATGTATATGTTGAAATGCGTTTAGAAGCTAAAAGCAACGCAATGAGAGCAACATATGCATAAAATAGATACGGTGAAGGGGCTCGATGGAGTGGAGGCATTGAATAGATAGAGCATTGAATGAGATACGCCAACATTACAGCTTACCAACCATCAAATGGATGTGTTAAAAGGCAAGACAAAGTTCAAAGCCGCACATAGTGTACATAAAATACAGCTGTTGAAAGGCTTAGGAAACCCTTAGGAAAATGTATTTGGCAGCTGTAGAGGCTATGCTCCTAACTCTATCCCTCCTTTCCCATGCCATATGAAGAGGATACCATAGTTTATACTAATGGAACACCGTGGGGTTGCAGGATATGTCTAAAATGGATTTGTTGAAAGTATTTCAACATTGAAACACCACCATTCAAATAGAGGGCAGCGACTAGATCTCGCCATTTTCTCCAGTTATTGGCATATGGACTATGGAGAGAAGGAGGGGCAAGTCTGAAATGACAGAGGAAACTCCAATAGTTACACAAAAGAAGATCGAACCAGTGACTGCAAACGCATCTAACAGCCTAGACTTTCAAGAAAATGCAATGCGTTGGTGAAGGAAAAGTTGTGACTCTCCTAATAGCCAGCACTGGAGATCAAGCCACCATTGTCAAGCAAGAGAATGCTCGAGCACGGAGAATGAACGCCGAAAAGAGGAAATTAGGGCAAACCTAGAAGCTGAAGTAAGATCTGACGGTTGTCAAAGAAGTGAAGACCCAGCCAAATCTGGGTCGTTTCCCGCCATTTCACGGCAGGTTGTTTAGCATCTGCGAAATCACGAGATTGTGACACGTGGCTGGCGGGCCCGAGAAGGTGTGATGGCACAGGTTTATTTTAATTCTGCTAGTGGGAATTTAAATGAATTTCATTTTTTTTAAATGGCCCACGAATGAATTAAGGAGCAAGTGGACCTGATTATTTTATTTGGAATGGTGAGGAATGGTTTGCTTTGCATGAATAAATGTGGGTGGAGGGGTAATATATTTTACCCAATTAAAATCAAAAGGGCCTTTGTTAAATTCTTGAGGGTAAAATGCTTTTTCCAATGTAAGTATTTCAGTGGAAATAAAGTAAAATGACATGCATGTGAAGTCTTCATGGTAAAACATTTAAAAATAGCATGTTGAAATAATGTAAAATATTCCCTTTTTTGGGGAATAAAGAATAACATGTGAAATATCTAATGGCAGAGTAATAAAATACAGGTGAAATAATATGCAGCTACAACAAGTAAACAAAGGGGGAGAAAGTGAATTAAATATTCACTGTCATAAAGTGAATATGAAAATAAAATGCTACATAATACAAAGAGTTGAAACAGAATTTTTCACAGGCACAAGGAGAATTTTCATGCAGTTGTTAAATGGAATGGAATTCCATCACATAGACAAGTTTTCTGTTGCAGAGCAACTAATAGCAAAGGCAAATGATGAAGCAAATGCAGTTACAGAGAGAGGAGAGATGCTTGGAGCAGTTTGTTGATCGACGGTGGATTGAGTTTTTGGATGGCATCTATGGATTAGATTGATCTTAGGGCTTCTTATGGATTCTTCTCTTCTTCTATTTTATTCTCTTCTCTTTTTATTATGAGAGGGAGATTAAGTTTTGGTTCCGGGTTTTTTGTATGGGGCTGGGTAGATAAAGAAATGTCAAGTTCTGAGTCATATTGAGTCTGTAAGCTGTAATTTCAAATTTTATGAGCAAATACAACCAGTTTGTGCAAATAAATCATGAATGTCTTCTGAGGGTTTGCAAATTCATGAATATCTGTCAAATTGTCTCCATACTTTTACAATTTAATCATATGAATTCAATAATACAAAGTATCTTTGAGTTTGTCATCTCAAATTTCATGAGATTGTGTTATTTGTTTATGGGTCTATTTCAAAGAAATGGTTAAATTCTTTGAGCAGATAACAGTGATTTCAAGTGTGTAGGTTGGATTTGGTAAGGAGAGTTTGATTGATAATAGGAGTGGGATTTTTGGTGTAAAGCACTAACAGTTGATGCAAGGCATTGACAATTTAAATCGACTGGTTGAATGCCATTTGTTGATGAATTATTTTTTATGTGTTTGACTCCATGACCCAAAATTAGGCACTGATTTATCTTGCAGACTAGTGCATCTCAGAAACAATCTTCAAAATTCAAAACCATTTTAAATCCATGTGTGTTATAGTGTTGTGGTTATCTCATGCTCCAAGTAGTTGATATTACTAATGAACAACCAATTCTATTCAATATTATCCTATTATGTTGAGCTATTGAATGAGATTATTTGTTAAGCAATATTCTGTTATGTATGTGTTTCAATTTGTTGATATTGCTAAAGGGATCACCCTCCCAGGTTTTGTAGAGCCCGAAGTGTAGGAGGTTTTTTTAAGTCCTCATTAGTTGGTCTAGTTCCTTCGAGCTTCCCTTGATTGGAATTGGCAATTCCATAGGTAGATTAGAAGACCAAGCTGGTTACAGCATAAAAGTGAACTAACAGTACATTCTTTCTTGGTTGCATATTGGTAGCATGGTTGAGTAAAAAGCAAGATTTAGTCTCCTTGTCTATTTTTGAAGTTGAGTATATTGCTACTGCATCTTGCTATACACAAGTTCTATGGATGAAACAAATATTGAAAGATATCACAATGGTGTATGATGATCATATTTCTATCTTTTGTGATAGCACAAGTGCAATTAACATTTCAAAAAATCTAGTGATGCACTCGAAGATGAAGCATATATCTATCAAGTATGATTTCTTGAAAGAGAAGGTCATAGATAATGATGTAAAGATTGAGCATATCCCTATGAGGGATCAGATTGTTGATATATTTATGAAGGCTCTCCCTAAATATACTTTTGAGTGTCTCTGAGAGAAGTTAGGGGTCATTTCCTCTCCTTTCTTAAAATAGATGCATATGGAGATACATCAATCAAGTGGATCTATGGATCTATCTTTCTTTTATATTGATGTTTGGTGGCTACCTCTTAGGGGGAGTGGGTAGTTTCAACTGTTGTCATTGTATGAGTATTTTTTTCTATGTCAAAGGGGAAAACAATATAAAATATATTTTTCCTTTATGATTGATGTCAAAGGGGGAGAGGAAGAATGTCAAAAAAAAGAGAGGAAGAATGCAAAGAAGAAGAAAGGAAGAATGTGAAAAATATTATCTACTAAGAGGGAGAAATAGAAATAAAAATCTTGAGAAGTGCATCCAAAGCTAGTATGTTGTCTTTGATGGTTTTTCACATCATGTGTTGGAGTATGTGCAGGATCATGATGGGCCAAAAAATGGCGATATGATGGGTATGTGTAGGGTATCTGGCTAACGCCTTTTCTTTTACCCAAAATTGATGAAATGAAAAGGGTTTTCAAAGGACATTCTCATGCTGGTACATTTTGACCAATTTTTCGACGACGGTCCATTACAATTTTGACGGCTGTTTGTTGCTATAATTGCGTCAAAATTTTGACGGCATTTGAAATATCAAAATTCTGGCCTAACATCCGATATACCAGTGTACCAGTGTCAAATTTCCACCAATATAAATTATGCTTTACTTTGAATTTAATAAATAATTATTATTCATTTTCTATTTGAATTATGACTAAATTCTTGATTGATAGGATGATTGAAAAACATCTATAACTTTTAAACAGTATCAAATTTTTTGAATCCACAATATGTGTCATATTATATGCTTCGCATACTATAGGATTAAAAAAGAAAAAATGAATTTCATGAAGTTTTGACCAAGTTAAGGTGGTTAGACATACGAGTTTTTTAGTTTTTTAAAAGTTGTAATAAAAACAATCATAATTAATTATTTAATTGGAAAAACACTACAAAAAAAAGTGCATCACATCGGGACATGAGTTATCTACTTATATCTAAAATCTTATAAAAAAATATTATCATTTTATTGCGGTTAGGGTGGTTAGACAAACACCTACTTCTTATTTTTTGACTGAAATTTAAGTAAGTTACTGCATTGAAATTTAAAATTTTCACCAAATAGATTTAAAAAAAATAAAATTAGTAGTTTAGAAACTACATTCAATTTTCTACATATTCTATTCTTACATATTTTTGAAATAATATAGATAACTTATTCAAATTTTTACGTCAAGTTGCCCAACTCGGATTTTTCTAAATTTTTCACCACTTAAGGGCCTTTTTTTCCATGATGATCCTATATATACCTATTGTCATCAATGAAAAAGGGGGAGATTGTTGCAATAATGGAAAAGAATGAAGGTGTTGTCATTGATGTCTTGGTTAAAGGTTATTGGTTGTATATGTTGAGGATATTGAGAAAATTGTATTGATGAAAGCTTGCAGGTATTCATTGGTTGCTTTGGGTTTTGCTTCAAGAGTTTATCCTATATTTGTGTGGTTATGATATGTTGGTCATGGTTTTTAGAAGCTGATATATCCAAATTTTTGGCTCTTGATTCATTGCATAGTGTGAGTTATGTTCACTAGTTATGAAGTGTGGTTTTTTGGTCTGAATTTCTCTTTGGTGAAGTCCTATGACTTGTGGTTCTAGAGTTGAGTTTTTATAATTGTATTGAAGGTAATTCTGATATTTGGAAGGATCATGATTAATTGTTCTATGTGTTTTACACTAGTTTTTCTAACCTTTTGCTAAACACTATTTCAAAATTGAGGTAGCGTGTTGGATCTACCTGGGTCCTCACCTAGTATGTGCATGGGTCAACCTCATTCTAATTCAACCCTAGGATGTTTTGGTGCCAACATAATTTTAATTTAATGTTGGATGGAAGACTTTGGATATGTTTCAAAGCTGAAGATGTTATAAATCTAGGATAAGTTAGTGGTGAGAAAGGTGAGAACAAAGAGAGATAAGTACAAAGAAATAGATCATATAGATGCGACATTGATGCAAATCAATGAGTGTCTATGATGCAAGTGTGGAGGATTACTGTGAAGCTTAAATATTGAGTTTCTAGATGCAGTGAGTTGAAGGTGTACTCTATCATCCATGCATGTCTACAAGTGGTTGATCAAATTGTGGTGGATTTCTCTATTGCATTGAGATCATCTTCTCTTTGTAACACATCTTTTCTATCTTCTTTGTATCTCTATGGTAGTGAGCCCTCTAGGTTGTTAGCCCTATTGGATAGTGAGTCCTAATCCAAACAATGAGTCCTTCTTTTGATAGTGAGCCTTGTTTCTTAGGTAGTGAGCCTTTTGTAATCAATTTTTTTATTCTCTATAGTGTGAGTTAATTCTCACCATGGTTTTTCCCTTATTGGGTTTTCCACGTAAATCTAGTGTTGTGTTCTTGTGATGGTTTTTAGTTTCTACACTTGAACTTAATGTTTATTCATTTAAGTAGTGTTAAAGATTAGTTCCAGTGAATATTTTAAAGGTTTAATTTTGTGACAACTGATTCACCCCCCTCTGAGTTGTCCTATCCAACACATTATAGAATAAATTATCTATATCAACCAATTTCCTTGAGAAAAATATGATGATTCACAAGTTTGCACACAAATACATTTAATAGCTTGCCTCTTGCCACCAAGTGTTGTATCACATTGCTTATCCAGGTGGGACCCAAGTGCATGGAAATATTGTTATTTAATTCCTAAATTATACTTATATCATGTAAAGTTAGGTATTCGATGGATAAATTTCATATAAGTAGTTTCCTTCAAAGTTAATAAACTCCTACAGCTTCCACACAATGGCATAGTTAAAACTATTTAGGACAATAAATACAATCTACTCCTGTTTCATGAAGGATTTTTAATTGATTCATTGTTTCCTTCATCCTAGGCTCAACTATTATTTAAGAATTACAATATTTTTCCTTCTTAGATAGATGTCAAAAAAGAATAATGTGGCCTAGTCACAAATCCTCTGGCAACTTGCATATAATCCCGTTAAAAATATTATTTACAATTCATGTAGTAGTAGTGTACAAAATTTCTATAGAAATTTTATATGAGTGATATTATTATTTAGCTAGATTTTATTTATTCTCATATCACTACCTATAATAGGCCGTATCCATATTTCTACAATACCTCTCACAAGTTTATGATCCTAGATTTACACAAGTATCAAATTATTTTATATTTCTTAAGTATTAAATCTATTTTATATTTTAACTTATTTTTGTTCTATCTAGGTGGAGCAAATTTTTCTCTTAAGTATTTTTTTCCCCCTTTTCCTTTTAGCCCCAATAATTCTTACCTTTTTAGCAATCATTTTTTCCCCATCACATGTCGTATTGATGCATAATTTTGGAAGTTGTAGGATAATTTTGGTGAAAAAGTGCACAATGGTGGCACGTAGTGGCTACAAGACTTTTCTGAATATCACCTTCCTTTCAGGCCCAAAGAAGGACACATGGCCACATCATAGAGATTTTCCATAGGCTGTGCTCTCAATCTTTGAATATTTCCCACTAGTGTGCCACATCGCCCATCTTTTTTGGGTAAGTTTCTTCACCGCTAGAACAATATATTTGTGGACGTTGTGGGGTGGCAAAGTGATTTGTTCCTTCATAGTTTCAATGGTCAACTTCCTTTTGATGATGCCATTACTACCTATAATAGATAAGATTAGATTTAATTAAGCATTTACAACCTCTTCTATAACTCCTAAAAGGGAGATTAGAATGAAGCTCATGTGTCATCCAAGTCATCCAGTTGTTGCACCCAATGCAATTATTAAAGCAACATAATTTTTATTGTCATATTAGATCTAATTTTTTATTGGATTTTAAGGTTGTCTTGTGATGACACCCGTTAGGGTTTTACCTTTGGTGGCAGAGAGTGATCGATGATTGTATGCTTCCTTTTTCTTATGAAATTACATTTCCAATAGTCTCTCATGATTAGTGTTAGTACAAGTGGTAGTAGTGGATAGTAGTAGATAGATAGACTAGGTTGTAGAAGAATTCTTATAGAAGTACATTTTATCTATAAGCAATTTTGTAATAAATGTCAAGACAACTATTTAGATTTGTTATCCGACCTTAGTATTTTGTTACTCTACAAAATCAAGCAATAGAAGAAGGAAATTTATATTATATTGTTCACATGTGCCCTTTGTTTTATATTTTATTCTCTATTTTATACATGTTGAATGCTTTGTGTCACTTTGATTTTGTATGCAGTCTTGATAATGGATTCTTAGTTACTATATTTTATGTTCTTCTAACTTAGACTCTCAAGAATTGAACCATGTGATTATGTGAAAAAATAGGGCTCACCAAAATGAAATGAACGACTAAGTTTTTCCCACACTAAACACTACATAATTAAATGTAATTATGAGGGTCAAGAGATGCAAATAACAATTATAAATGATACCTAACTATTATAGCAGCTATGAAAAAAGTTTTTAGAGCTCAAAGAGTGTGTATGTTGTTGCAAGATTCCTATTTTTAGGGCACAAAGGACTCATTCACATTTAGTGGTGAATGGGTCCCTGTTAGTGTTTTTGAAACTGAGATCTGGGTTATTTTCCTTGATGCGTACACTCTCAGATTCCTAGTTATCAGCTCACAAAAACCTATACTTAATTTTGTATCTTTAATTCTTCATTGTTTCACTTTAAAGGGAAACTTTCACAACTTGACAACTTTGACAATTTTTCTCTAAAATTGCTTTACACTTGATCTTCATGCTATAAATCTACAAACACACATTCAAGGGAAGAATTTTTTTTTGATTGTTAGTGAATAGAGGTTTTTTTAATTCAAACCCCTTGTAGGTAATTAAACCAAATGATGAGACAATGAAATTTAAGCATGAAACATGAAATGATGCAATGTGGATACCTTGGATGTTGTCTTGTAATACAGATTTGCAATCTAACATGTAATGGTAATGAAGAATGTAGATCTTGATCCTTGAATATGATGTGAACAATGCTTGCAATAGATATTCAATGCTACACTCACAATCTTAGCTAATCAACATGCAAGAATGCATCAAACCCTTGACATGATAATATGATATTGACTTGCTGCAATAAACACTTGATAATTTTCCTTGAAAATCCTTTGAAAATTCTCTTGAATTGCTCTATAATTCTCTTGAAAATTATTGTGATGTTTCATAAAATTTTCTAGGTGAAACAATGCAAATTAACCCCTTATTTATACTAAATTAGGAGATTAACTCCAAAATTAAAAAATTCAAGCCGACACCAAATATGGAGATAAACATCACTAAATTCCCACCATAGTGAAATTCAAAAAGGAGGTCCTCATTAAGGGAGGACCCATTCACCAACTAGGGAAAATGAGTCTTAGCTCAATTTTCAAGGACATAACCTTGGGGGATGGAAAAATGACTAAAACACCATTTAGAATCAAATGATAAATGGGGGTTCTATAGAGGGAGGACCCATTTTCCAGCTAGGTCAAATGGTTCCTAGCACCAATTTCTAGGATCCTGATGTTTCGCAATTAATTGTTATGTAATTTGAATTGTGAGTGTCAGGATAGATATTTGGGAGGTGTCATAAATACGGTTTAAATTTGAATTAAAGGGGTTAATTAACTCCAATTAACCACAATTAATTAAGAGGACCCTAGATAAATGTGAAAGTGTGTTACAACTCTTTACAACGCCTAAATAGGATACACATTAGGTACATTTCATTAAAAGGGTCCCATTAGGCTTTATACATTAAATAAACCCTAGAAAAGTGTGAAAGTGTGTTACAACACTTTACAACAGTCTTGCAAAGGAAAATTTAATTAACTAAATAATGACCCTAGAAAGATGTGAATGTGTACAACACATTACAACACTATTCTAAGATACAATTAATTCAAATTTATGTTAATTATCCAAATTAAGTGTGAAAAAGGATTACTTTTTTTGACACTACATTTTTCCCCCACTTTAGCGAGAGGATGACCCCATGTCAAACTCGCACTAAAGTAGACATTCAAGATGCTTATGTAAGAATAAAAAAGATGCATAACCATACCCTATCAAAGGCAAATAAAGAAAAATAAAAAGATCAAGCACAATCGTTCCAACATGATGTGGAACGGGACTATTTTTCCAAGAAAAAGGATCAAGCTTTGATGGTCCAATGTGATGTGGAACACATCTACACTATTTTTCCATAATGTATGTTGCTCACTTTGGGGTAGCGGCACATTAGTTTTTCTAGTAGGTGAGTTATCCCAACGAAGTGGCAAATGAGAGAATCATATTAGCCTCTCATACCATAGCAAAGTTATCTTCTTAACAACTTCAATAAGGCACCACAATCTAATGCTTTTGTAATGTAAAATTTTGCTAAAGGGTATTTTTCTTTGTTCATGTAAAGGTCTTCTTCTTAGGGAGCATTGTGCTTAATGTCTCCAAGAGAGGACAAGTCAAGGTGTAAAATCATCACTCATGGGATGCCTCATTCACATCATGCTATGACAGTAGATTGTATACTCTTGAACAATATCAAACCCAATGACACCACCAAGAAGAGGACATGTCACAAGAGAAAGGAAAAAGCATGCCATGGAATTTTGTGGAAAGATATCATTGATGTATGCCCCCACTTTAAAGTAACTTCTACACCACCACTATGTGAAATTACTTTAAATACTTAGCCAAATGTTTTTTCCTAAGACATGGGAGATTTCCTTAGAAAACCCTATGCCAAGTCATATGTTTCCAAGATAATATTCATCATGAAATAGGAAGGAAGGGTTGCCCCCACAAATACATAAGGGATCTATGGATTTGGGGTTAGTATGTTTTTTCTACAATGTTCTCATAGAGCATGAAAATTTCATCATTCCTTAAATACTTATAGAACTAGAAGAATGACACAAAGAGAGGGAAAAAAAAAGAAAATACTTTTGGATCAACGTGGAAGAGACCTAAAAGTCTCAACACCTTGTGTCATCCAAAAAGGAAAACACAAGACATATATAAAAGATAAAGAAAAAGTTTTTGTGTCAACATGGAAGAGACATGAATGTCTCGATTCCTTGCATCATCCCCAAAAGGAAAACACAAGACAAATGAAAATGATTACGACATGTAGAAGAATGAAAGGTGCATATAGAGGAATGCACATAAAAAGAGAGGTACACCAAATGAAACATCACGAGGGATTGCATTACACACATGCAATCACATAAAGAAAACATGAAAATGCAAAACACTAGTAAGGCACATGCGAGTCAACCTAAAATAGGTCATCTGCATCCCAATCTTGGTCAGTATAAATAGAAGGTAGACAAGTAGCTAAAGGGAAAAGATCAAGTACCGAACTAGGAGAAGCACTAGGTTTAAAACTCTTTTTAGGAGATTTGTCATTTAAGCTCATAGAAGAAGAAAACAATGTATTCAACTCCTGATGAACTTGTTCATCAATTTTTTCTATGTCAATGTCATCATCTAGATTTCTCACAATAGGAGGTCAAATAACAATGTACATGCAATGGTCTTGTTTATGTTGTGGCGAAGGTATAGGATCGTCATGCTTTGCTTCGGGTAGGTTTGGATTATGATATTCTATGTTGTTCTTTTCTTCTTGTGTTTGTAATTTATGAGAAATCACATGTCACCTATGCCTAAACTCTCTAGCACTTCAATTCTTTTTCAATTTATTGTCAAATTGTGGTTGCATAGGAGTGGGTTTGTCAATCATAGGTTCCTTCTCTTTCTTGGGAGGAATAGAAGAAAAAAAAAAGGTTGTTCAACCACTTTCTCTTTAACTTTATAAACTTGCTTGACTCTAGGAGGGACAATGGGATTATTTTTGTTATCTCATGGTCTCTTGTAGGAAATTGCAGGAGGTTTGCCTATAGTTTGTTCTTATATTCTGAAAGTGATTTTTGTTCAATTGTTTCTTTGTCAAGGATAAGTGTTTCATTTATAGGTTTAGGCATGTTTCAAAGGGCTAATTCTATTATTTTATTTTCCTCAAACTTTTGAAATAATTTGAAAATAAATCCTCACGTGGCTTGATAGGTTCCATAGGTTCAGGCCAAAAGAAATCTAACAAAAAAAATTGTCATGCCAATGCAGGAATAAATTCACTATGATGCATAGTAAAGATATCATTTCCAAATGAAAACTTTAGACATTTATGCACAATCGAAGGGATGAAATTATGGAGAGAAGCCATGGATAGCCTAGATTCACATGAAATTGGTATGATTGGATAATGATGGAAAATGAGATAGTTAATGTTTTTGATACCACTTTTAAAGGGAGATCTATCGAGTCTATCATAGGACAAGCAAATCCATTATGCATCTTGATCAATGCTTTTGGTTTGTCATATGTATCTTGATATAGTTCATGCACATTAAAGAATTATTCTATGATCACATTCTCTCCATAGACAGGATCAATCAATATCCCATTAGTGGGCTTATCATTGATTCGGCCAACTATGTAAAGATGACCATCAGGTGTGTGTTTAAGTATGTCATTTTGGGTGATCCCACAATACTGGTTTACAATTTTTGGCCAAATTGGACACTGAACTATTTTTTTCTAACTAAATCTTTACTTTTAGGCACCTATATAGGCTAAACCATGAGGAATTCAAAGATGATGCAAACTAGTGATTTGTGATATTTTGTCTGTAGATTCTTTATATTTTTTCTTCAAATTTTTTTGAATCAGATTGCACTTAAATTTCCATCTCCTTTGAAAACTAGTTTTTTTTAGTAAACACCAATTTTAAGGAGTGATGCTCACCATATACAACATAATATTTTTTCCAAGAATGATAAAATTCTATTTTTTTCGAATTTAGATTTATAACTATGATATCTAGTTCTTTCATTTGGTTTCATAGTGTTTTATTGAATATTTTTTCCTTAATCAAGTTTCAAAGTCAAACCAATTACAATTCAAACATAGGAAGACTCTATACAACATAACCTTTTTTTTTGTATCAAAATATTTTTTTTTTGTTGGATCAAGGACTTCAATATCTAGTGCATTAATTTTTTCAAATTTTATTTTAGATAATATGCTATTTTTGCACATGTGCAAAACAGAGAGCTTGATCTTCGGTGAAAACCTACATTCACAATAAATGAAAAATAAATGTAGTGATGAAATTAAATTTATTTAAAATTATACTTTTTGGGAAGCTTATAATAAGGACTACATACAAAAAATAAATTTTAAATGAATTCATTTGATCCCCCAAAAGGTAAATCAAAAGTGGTTTTTTATCAGCATTTTGATAGGTGTAAAGGAGACTATGTTATAGGTATGGTTTAAAACTAGTGGGGTTCTATCCAAGGGGGTTTGATCTAAGGTGGCTCGATCAAACCCTCTTCAATTGGAATCCTTTAAATGGAAATTTTTAAGGCTTAAATCATTATATTTTCTAAAAATATGTGATTTTAGAAAAAATCGGGATCTCTTGAAAATTGTAAACCAATATTGTGGGATCACCCTTTTATGAGAAAGAAATTTCAAGAGGCTTTTTAGTTGAGTCCTTATAAGGTCTATCTTCGATAAATGCTAGCACTTTTTTTGTGTTGTGTTGTTTAATAGTATCCAGAGGACTAGCTTCCAAAGGAGTTTGTTCCATGTTATCATCCTTCGTGTCAACATTCATCACATCATTCTTAGTTTCACTAGCTTTGACAAACAAGACAATGTGTTTAGAAATTGGACTTGTGAATATTTGTAAATTTTGATTAGCAGGGGCAACAGACCTATTACCTTGATCATTCACATCTCCAATTAGTAAATGATTAGAATCAATAAGGTCTTGTAGAAGTTGTTTAATGTGCTTATAGTATTTTGTACCATTCCCATTTTTTATGGTAATGACAATAAGCATTTTTTTGGAAGCCTTTAGAAAATTTTATATTACAGTCTTGTTCTCTAATAAGAGGTAAGGTAAGCATTTTCTTGTCAATGAGCTGCAACATGATATTATGAAGGTTTTTAAGTAAAGGAGTGAACCCTCTCTCCCTTTCCCCAAAAGGAGTTGTCATATTGATAGCAACCACTTCATTATTAGTTTGTTGAATTTTTTTAAGGGGAATTTAGTTGTAAAAATCCCTTATTCTATTTCTTGAAAGGCTGATAATTATTTTGAGTGGTGGATTTAGACTTTTCAGGATGATTAGGGGAATTTTTGACATCATAACCATAGTCAAATTTTGATAATCATGAACAGATGTACATAACTATGTGAATTATGCGAATCTCAACATTTAATTTTTATTTGGAGTTTATCTTGTAAATTGGAAATTAACATTCATCGAAGGTCAGCATCAGGGATCTTATCACTCACATGTGAGTAGATTGTTTGATATATTACTTTGAAATTAGTTACTTTCTCATCCTCTTTTTATTGCATTTCATTAAATTTGAAAGGGTCATCTTAGGACCCATGTGAATATGGAAGTGGTTGTAAAAGTCATCAATGAGTTCATTGAATGAACCAATTCATTTTTTTGGAAAAGAGGAGAACCACTCTAAAGTAGTATCCTTTAAGTATCTAGGAAATAGCTTAGCTAAAATTTTATCCTCAAAGATGAAATCACCACAAAAGAGTGGTAAAGTAGAAACATGGCTGAAAGCATCTATTTTCCCACCATATTTCTCAAAGAGAGGTACTTCTATACCTTGTGGAATTTTTTCTCTTAATATGTCAAAGGAAAATAGGGTATACTTGATATATTACAAAGGTTGACTATTTTTGTTTTGTTGTAATGTTGCCACTAGTTGTTGAGGGGATTTCATAGTCTACAAAAGTGAGTTAATGAGAGGTCCATTTTGGTTGTAAGGTTGAGAGGAATAAGGTGGAGTTGTGTATGTATGCAGAGGACTAGTGAATTGCAAGTTGTTGGGGTTTGATTGTTGAGGAAGTATTATATTCGAAGGCATAAAGGTGGAAGGAATTCCTACCAAAATACCTATGGAAGTGTACACAGTGCTAGTGGGTGTAAGTGTTGTGGTTAGTTGAAAGGTTGTTGAAGGTTGGAATGTTGTTGTAGATTGGAATGTTGTTGTGGGTTGTGTGCTAGTGTATGTAGGGATGGACATTGATATTGTGGAGGATAGAATTGGAATTCCACCTTGACATAGGGTAGACCCCATAGCTTCAGTGGAATTAGGGATGGTGGGGTATGGTTTTAGTAACATAAAGCACATTAGTTGTAGGGAGTGAAGTCATGGGTAATGAAGTATGCAAACTATGAGCCATGGAGGGTTGATACTTAATACTATCAGAAAGAGAGTAAAAAAACCAAAGATCCATGGCGAGTGAGAAATCACGGGATGGCATGAGCCCTGAACTGCATCTTATAATAGTATTGTGAATAGGGAACCAAGTTGTAAATCTCATGCAAGTTTTACAAACCTAGTATACGAACACTAAATAGGCAAAGAGGTAATGCAACAACCTAGGATGAAATGCAATTTTTTAGATTCTAAACACTATAATTCACTAATTACATAATGCAATATACTAAAAATGTAATGTTTGAATGCAATTTTGATTCTTTTAACAATGCACTCAAATGAGGAAAATTAAGCTAAATGCAATAAATTTGATGAAACATCAAATCATGAAACTAAAAAAATAAAGTAACAGCACCAAAAAAAAGCTAGAAACTAAGATATTAATGTCCAAAAAAATGCAGATATATAGCTGATCTAGGTGGATCTTGAAGACCTCAAAATTCAACCAACTCAAAATCTCCCAAAACCAGCATCAATGCATAGAGCTCATGAAGACGAACCTGACACAACTTGTTTCGTGTACAATGAAGTTCATATGTGTGAGTTATGTTTGGTCAAATTTTTATTCAAATGATAACGTCAACATGTGCTATGGCAATTAACTATATGGTGACGTGGAATTATAGATGATGTGGCAAAAATCTCACAAAAATTCATGTACCATGCTTTATTTTTGAAAATAAAGTGTGGAGGCTTATTTTGTCTCACAAAAATCCATTTGATGGGATCGGATTTTGTGGGATTAGTGGATTTGGTGGGATTAAAACAAAATCCCATAAAAATTAAAAAAACCAAAGATTAACCACTTTAATAAATGAATAAGCCCAAATTCATAACCTTCAATGGTTATTAAATAAATGAATAAAAAAAATACCTAAAACAATATAGCCTATAAATGGAGAAATGACAAGGTCATTATAAACAAATTAAAAATGGCTTTTAAAAGGGTTATTATTTTTTGGTAAACGAAGGGTATTTGTTGGTAATTTGTTATTTTATTTAATATGGTGGTTTTTGGCCTTTTTAGCCAAAATTATGTATTAAAGGGGGGTAGGAGTATGAGTTTGGCATTTAGAGGTTCTGAGAGTTTTTGTGAGCTAAGTGGTCTCTTGTGAGGAAATGGACAGATAAAAACTTAGTGAGTCTTTTGAGGGAATTATGAGTAGTCTCTTAGAAGAATAGGAAGAGATAAAAACTCATTTTTTTCTTTGAGATAATTTTCATGACTTTTAAAAGTCATTTGTAAAGGCTAGATGATTATTGTATTCGTGTACTCTTATTGAGAGAGAGAGAGTTGCATTTTTATTGCTTGATATCATTGTGAAGTTGACAAAGGAGTTAGGCACGAACATGTTGCTAGATAGATCCTGTCATTGCAATGTGGAAGTGGGAAGAGCTTGAAGTGCAAGAATCTTCCTTGGTAGAAAATTGTAACTCAGTGAAAGACCATCGTGATGTAAAAGAAGTTTGCATCATAATAATGGCATTGACCACACATGTTTGTAGATCCAAAGACGTAGCCAAAATCTAGTGAACTCCGTTATCAAACCTTTTCTCTCTCTTTTCTTGGTGCATATTTTATTAGCTTCTTTACTTTCCTGCATTTTATGTGTTTATTTGCTCAATTCACAAGCAACATTAGTTTTGATCTTAAATTAAATCTATATCCTGGTGAATCTAACAATTGTTAAGTGATTCATAGTAAGGAGTTTATAGATCAAGTTTGGTATCAGAGCTAGTTTGACAAGTTGTAGGTTGTGGAATACTTAGAGTAAATTCAAGCAATGAGGCGAGCTGTCATCACATAAGGAGAACCAACTTCCTTTTTTTTTTTTTTTGATGTATAATTTTGTAAATCCTTCATGGAAATGAAATCCAAGGTTGATGTAATGTATGACGAATGTAAGTCTTGAAAAGAGGGCTTGTTGAAGAAAGCCGAAGATGCAGACCTAGTGAAAGTTCTTCATTCTTCTCATTCTCTTCCTTATTCTCTTGGATATTCTGAGAAATAATCTCAAAGTGTTGGATTGAGGTTGTTAACCAAGATGGGCTACAGAGAAAAGGTCCTTGGAAGTCATGGACAAGGCATGGTTCAACCTGTGAAGGTGGAAGCTAGACCTCGCTATGCATGATCATGGTATGGTGAAGGAGAATGCTCCAAGGTAGTGGATGCAAAGAATTCTATGAAAGAAGAATCATTCCAAGAACAACCTGAGAGAGGCAATGGCACATCACTTTCAAGAAGTGGTGAAGCATGTGAGATGTCCAAGAGAAGAATGAACACATATTCTTCTCGGCATGCATGCACCAAGGGTGACCATCAAAGGTAATAACAAACCTAATTATTCTAGTGTTTATTTTGATTATAAGAAGCTTGACAACATAGAAATTTTATGGTATAGAAGATCATGCACATTTTGTGGGTTGAATAACCATAGTGTTGCCAAGTGTTGGAAAAGAATGGCTTTGTACAAGAAGGTAGAGTCAACTAGGAAAGGGACATTGTGTAAAGACCCATCTCCAAATTGTTAGAAAGAGAAGGGAAATAAAGGTTGGATGTTGAAAACGCCTTGTGCTTATTGCAAAAAAGGTGGGCATTAGGAAGCTAACTATTGGAAGCTTCATCCAGAGCTTTGTCCAAAGAAGGAAAAGAAGATTGCAGTTGATTCTCCATTGGTCAACACAGGGAAAATGAAGAGGCTCATGTATGTGAGAAAATTCTCTCCACTTATGTCTGCAAAGGTGGAAAAAGAAGGTGATCTAAATCATGAAAATGAAGTAGTTACTTATAAGCCTAAATATCATGTGTTTCAGGGATCATCAGCACCGCAACATGAACATTTGTCATGGGAACCTGTTAAGAGGATTAGAAGTATTGTAAGCTCATTATCATTAATATCCTTGTATTTGTTAATGCTGGTAATGTTTTTTGCATGGATAGTAGCTAGGGTAATGAATGTAGAAGGATGTGAGAAAATGCAAATGGGTAGCAATATGTTTGCAATTATCATAATTGTTGTACAAACTTTTGATGAAGCAAGTGGACAATCAAGGTGGACAGATGTTGGACAAGTGGGAATATTTTTTTCTCATGTCGTGTCTGATTAAGAACCTTTTGGAGGTCCAAAAGTTCCTCAATGGGGAGGAATGATCCAGGTGAATCTTGAAGACCTCAAAATTCAACCAGCTCAAAATCTCCCAAAACTAGCATCAATGCATAGAGCTCACAAAGACAAACCTGACGCAACTTGTTTCACGTAAAATGAAGGTCATATGTGTGAGTTATGTTTGGTCAAAATTTTAGTCAAATGATGATGTCAGCATGTGACATGGCAATTGACTAGATGGTGATGTGGAATTGCAAGTGATGTGGCAAAAATCTCACAAAATATCACATACAATGCTTTATTTTTTAAAATAAAGTGTGGAGGATTATTTTATCTCACAAAAATCCATTTGGTGGGATCAAATTTTGTGGGATTAGTGGATTTGGTGGGATTAAAACAAAATATCATAAAAAAATTTTAAAAAAAGATTAACCCCTTTAATAAATGAATAAGCCCAAATTTATAACCTTTAATGGTTATTAAATAAATGAATAAAAACAAATACCCAAAAAAATATAGCCTATAAATGGAGAAATGACAAGGGAATTATAAACATATTAAAAATGGGTTTTAAAAGGGTTATTATTTTTTTATAAACGAAGGGTATTTGTTGGTAATTTGTTATTTTATTTAATATGGTGGTTTTTGGCCTTTTTAGCCAAAATTATGTATAAAAGGGGGGTAGGAGTGCGAGTTTGGCATTCAAAGGTTCTGAGAGTTTTTGTGAGCTAAGTGGTCTCTTGTGAGGAAATGAAGAGATAAAAACTTAGTGAGTTTTTTGAGGGAATTACGAGTAGTCTCTTAGAAGAATAGGAATAGATAAAAACTCATTGTTTTCTTTGAGAGAATTTTCATGACTTTTAAAAGTTGTTTGTAAAGGATAGATGCCTATTGTATTCATGTACTATTATTGAGAGAGAGTGATTTGTAGTTTTATTGCTTGATATCATTGTGAAGGTGACAAAGGAGTTAGGCATGAACATGTTGCTAGATAGATCCTGTCATTGTAGTGTGGAAGTGGGAAGAGCCTGAAGTGCAACAATCTTCCTTGGTATCAAATTGTAACTCAGTGCAAGACCATCATGGTGTAAAAGACATTTGTAGCATAATAATGACATTGATCACACATGTTTGTGGATATGGAGATGTAGCCAGAATCTAGTGAACTCTATTATCAAATCTTTTATCTTTTCTTGGTGCATATTTTGTCAGCTTCTTTACTTTCTTTCCTTTTATGTGTTTATTTGCTTAATTCACACACAACATCAGTTTCAATCTTAAATTAAATATACATCCTGGTGAATCTAACAGTTTTTAGTTGATTCATAGTAAGGATTTTACAGATCAATAGCTAATAGAACTCATTCACTAGTAAGGGCGAATGGGTCCTGGTTAAGTTTTTCTGAGATGTTTTCATGGATTTGAGAGTGATTTTTAATGTTGTTTCAGATGCCTAAAGATGCAGGTTTGACTTGATCAGGTACTCATTCACCAGTAAGGGTGAATGGGTCCTACTTAGGTGTTTTAAAACTCTTTTTAACAATTTTCAAGATTTCAGTAATATCTTTAAGTTCCAAGTCGTAGGTAGTGAGTTTTAGTTTTAGATTTTCCAAAATTGAAATGTGAAAATGAAATGAAAAGATGAATGCAAGGACCTATGTTGAAATAAAATTTTGAATTTATTTTCAAATGAAAATAAATTATGTCTAAATAATATGCATAATGATTGACTTATTTTTTTATTTTTCATAATTGAAAATATGTAAGACAATGCAAATTTAAACCCTAAATGAGATGCACTTATAAATGCAATGCATGAAACCCTAAATGAGATCTTAATTCAATATAAATTAAATGAAAATGAATTCCAGATCTAACCTAGGATGTAATCAAAGACTTCAAAATAAAAAAAATACAATGTTCAATATGTCAGGTTCACCATTAATGATTATGTGGAAAAATAGGGCTCACCAAAATGAAATGAACCACTAAGTTTTTCCCATACTAAAAACTATGCAATTAAATGAAATTATAGGGTCAAAATATGCAAATAACAATAAGAAATGATACCTAACTATTATAGCAGATATGAGGGAAGTTTGTAGAGCTCAAAAAGGTGTGTACCTTGTTGCAAGAAACCTATTTTTAGGGCACAAAGGACTCATTCGCCTTTAGTGGTGAATCGATTCCTGTTAGCTTTTTTGAAACTGAGATGTAGATTATTTTCCTTGATATTTTCACTCTCATATTCCTAGTTATCAGCTCATGAAAACCTATACTTAATTTTATAGCTTCAATTCTCCATTCTTGCAGTTTAAAGTGAAACTTTCACAACTTGACAATTTTGATGATTTTTCTCTAAACTTGCTTTCCATTTGATATTCAACCTATAAATATTCAAACACATATTCAAGGGAAGAAAATCTTGTTGATTGTTAGTGAATAGGGATTTTCCTAGGTATAACCCCTTGTAGGTAATTAAACCACATGATGAGACAATGAAATTGAAGAATGAAACATGAAATGATGCAATGTAGATACCTTGGATGTTGTCTTGTAACACAAATATTCAATCTAACATGTAATGGCCATGAAGAATGTAGGTCTTGATCCTTGAATATGTTGTGAACTATTTTTGCAATAGATCTTCAATGCTACACTCATAATCTTAGCTTAACAACATGCATGAATGCATCAAAATTTTGACATGATGATATGATCTTGAATTGCTACAATAAACACTTGATAATATGCCTTGAAATTATTTTGGAAATTATCTTGAATTGCTCTATAATACTCTTGTAAATTAATAGGATATTTCATAAAATTTTCTCGATGAAACAATCTGAATTAAGCCCTTATTTATACTAAATTAGGAGATTAACCCCAAAATTAAAACAATTCAAGCCAACACTAGATCTAGATATAAAAATAATTAAATTCACATGACAGTGAAATTCAAAATTAGGGTCGTCATTATGGGAGGACCCATTCACCACCTAGGGAAAATGGGTCTTGGATCATTTTTCTAGAAGCTGACCCTGGGGGATGGAAAGATCAATAAAAACTCATTTAGAATCAACTGATAAAGTTGGGTCCTATAGGGGGATGAACCATTCGCCACCTAGGGTTAATGGGTCCTAGCACAAATTTCTAGGACCTTGATTTTTCCCAATTAATTGTTATGTAATTTCAATTGTGGGTATCAGGATAGATCTTCAAGAGGTGGCATAATATTTAAATTTGAATTAAAGGGGTTCATCAACCCCAATTAACCATAATTAATTAAGAGGACCCTAGATAAATGTGAAAGTGTGTTACAACAATTTAAAATACCTAAATAGGGTACACATTAGGTACGTTTCATTAAAAGGGGCCCGCTAGGCTTAATTCACTAAACAAACCTTAGAAATTTGTGAAAGTGTGTTGCAACACTTTACAAAACTCTTACAAAGGATAGTTTAAGGTACATTTTAACTAAATAAGGACCCTAGAATGATGTGAATGTGTACAACACATTACAACATTATTCCAAGATACAATTAATTCAAATTTATGTTAATTATCCAAATTAAGTGTGAAAAAGGATTACTTTTTTTTTATAGTACACAATGTCATGTTAATATTTCATTTTCCTATTGAAATTATGTTAGATTTAATATTGTGTTGTTGAGGAAAAGTAATTTTGTAAGGATACGAAACATCTTGTCTAGATTTGGGTTCTCTATTTTCTATCAAACATTAATGGGTGCTTCCCATGGAAGGATTTAAATGATTACTTTGTGCTTGCATAGGCCTTAGTTGTTTGTTCTCCTTCAAACAATGAAAAGTATGCACAACATTATGTGTTTATTTTATCAGAAATAGGAGCTTGTTAGGGTTTTGAAATGTTCTAAAATATTTCAACACATCACCTTAGTTAAGTTTTATTCTTGCATTTTATTTTACCTCCCCCCAAACATAAAGGAAGATCCACCTCGTTTAAAAATCTTAGAGGTTATTCAGTGATGCGTAAGAAGGTCCCACATTCATTGAATTTCCCATAAGTTTGTTCAAAGAAGTGCAAGATTTCATGATCAATAGTTTTTTCTAGCATCCCCAATGGGACCAAGATCTTTCTTAGCATTTGAATCAAATTAGTAGGAGATTCTAGTAAACTCATTCACATTTTCCAAACAAGGTCCTCTTCTAGAGGAAACTTCAAATACTATAAATTTCCTTCTTTCATTCCTTAGAGACAAGTCACAAGTTTTGTATTACCCATCAGAAGAAATAGAGATAGAAGTGCTAGTCCAGAATCTAGAGCCCTATCTACCCCTCTAGGTGGCCAAACTTTCTAAATCAGAATACATGTTTACCAGGTTCATAGAGGTTTTTTCCTTATGTCCCTCCAAGGAGCTCCAAGGAATTTTATGACCAAGGACTATGGTTGTTCACTAGTTCCTCCCACTCCTCCAAATGTGTGGCTCACTATCCCTACTAATGCCCTCCAAACAGTCTCAAATTTTATCAAAGATGGTTTCAAAACACCTTCTGAACATCTCCAAGACATCATGGGTATATGTAGAGTTCACAACATCACAAAGAAAAATATCACCCTCAAATTATTAGTCACATCCTTTAAGGGGAAGGCTAAAGATTAGCATAGATCCCTAGCTTTCAATTTCATCCACTCTTGTGATGAACTTATAAAAATTCTCTTTGAACACTTTTTGGAGAAAGGAGATCGCTCATCCTTATTACAACAATTGATAATTATCAAGAGATCTTCGTACAAGGCTATGATATATTTAAATACCAGGTTTGATAAAACCCGCCAAAGGATCCCCATGATGGTTGGACCTCCAACAATAATGGTGTTCATGTTCTACCTAAAAGCTTTCAATTTAGACATCACAATAATGGTACAATTTCTCAGAGGCGATACTCTACCAAACACATATGATTTAGCTGTGAGAGTTGAGAATAGCTTGATTGACACAAAAAAATCTCTTGCCATGACTATTGATGCCAATGTTCATTAAAATCTCTAGTAGAACACGAGAGGAACTAACCCCTAGTACATTTACTTCAATCCCTAGCACATCAATCACACTTCCACCTTCAATGTATGTGTATCTGAATACATGACCAAGCACATTAAGCTCTTCTTAATTAGTTGCAGATGCAAATGATATGTAAAACATGATGAGGAATTTTGTGAATGAGCTCGTTATTATTAGGCATCAACAAGATGTACCTCCGAAGCCCTGATGCAAAACTATAGAGGAATGCCACCCTTCTAGAATTATACATATTAGGGAGCCTCGAGAGGAGGTAACCAACCACAAGTATTAAGCTAGATGGTCCTTGTAACCACTTCATTATAGACAGTGAAGTCTAGCACAAGCAAGGACTTAGTCCCATGATAGAACAACCTCATGGAAGACAAAACCGCATGGTACTTCCCATGCAATGATGCCCACATGCCCTGAAATTGTTTGATGGGAAATATTCAACAAAGGGTGGCAAAACAAAGAAGTCAAGGCATTCCTCTAGATGCCAAAAGTTATCAGTCCCCTAGGATTGACAATGCCACATTTAGTGCACAAATGCAAGGGATGTCTTTGGAGAAAGAAGTATATATCTCCCTTGACCAAGCACTCTTTTCCTAGATGTAGGGAGAAGATTCAGTCCTCGCAATTGAAGTTCTAATAGCAAGAGAACTGCAAGTATAGTCAGACTATAATATCCAATTGAAGAGAAGGTTCATCAAGGAGCATGTGCCATATGTTCCATCAGCACAACCAGCTTGGCAACCACAACAACCTCAACCATAAATATCACAATTGCAACCAAAATGTATAGATAAGGTTCCCAGTCCACCTGTAATAGAACAACTACTTCCTAAAGTAAGAGATGTTCACATTCAAACAAAAGGCACTGCTAATTGAGGCACCCAATATTGTGTTAAAATTTAAGAAAGCTCTCACCAATACATATTTATAGGATGTTTTATCCATTTTGAATCAAAAAACTTTGCTACATGATTCATTGAGTAAAGAGGAGAAAGCTCCACTATTGGATCTTGTCCCACCACACAGCCAAGATAGAAGTGAAAGTCTTGGGAAAAACCCTCAATCTTTGGAAGCCACAACATATGTAAATGTGGGAGAAAAAACAAATGAAAAGGAGATATGTAGGCCAAAACCCACCCCCTTCTTCTTAACACTTATCGTAGGGGATAAACTATAGCACAAAAATATGATAGACTTGGAGGCTAGTACTACGGTAATGCCCAAGCTAGTAGTCAATTCCTTGAACTTAAAATATAACCCATAAAAAAGAGAATTATGCAATTAGGTAAAAAGATTGTCCTAACCATAGGTCACACTGAAAACCTTCCTTTGGCCATGTACTCCTTCCCAAGCCAAACAATCATGCAGGAGGTAGTCATAATCAACACTCTCCCATTTTTGGAATGTTCCTTTCATGAGATTTCATAACAAAGATAGGTGAATGCCTCGATCTTGACTATTCCCACCTGATATTGAGGACTAAACATGGAGGAAAAATGAAAATTCTATTTGAACCTTTACATCTTGAACATATCACAAACAATGCAGTGATGAGCTTCAAAGCTGCATACACATCGATTTCAAAGAAAGAGATGTACTATGTATAAATGCTGGAGGATGAAGAAACCACAAGTGATTGGAGCCAAAAAGAAGAAGTCCTACTAAACTAGTTTATTTATTTTTATCCTTTCAATAATTTCCATGCCACCGGTTTGGGAACATATGTAATCTTTGATGAAGATCAAGCCCTCCCAAAACTAGCCAAGGAACAAGAGGATCTAGGAGAATCTGTTAATGATGGCTTAAGGAATTTTCACTTTGATGGTACCAAATGCAAGAGTAGAATTGGAGTTGGTATCCACCTTATATCTCCAATCAGTTGAGATACTCTTAGATTTTTCTATTTTCAGTTTCCATGTATGAACAATGATGTGGAGTATGAATGACTACTTCATAGCCTGATGCTAGTGGAATGAGTTGGCATTGAAGGAATACGAGTGTTCAGAGATTTTGAGGTAGTGACAAATCAGGTATGAGGATAATCAACTACAAAGAATTTAATAATATGATGCTACTAGCACAAGGTGTGGGATTTGATCGAAGGGTTTAAGGCTTTCAATATCCAAGTCATTTTGAGGTCCCAAAATACTCTCATATATACAATGGCTCTAATTGGCTCACAATTCATGCCAGCTAAAAGCCATCATGTGTTACAAATCATTGTCCAACTATCTATTCTTGACAATGATCAAAATTGGTAGGTCTTTGAAGATGATGCCCAAACTGTTGCATTCCTATGAATTTCAAGAGAATTTATTGAACAAGCATAGCCAAGATCCGAAGAATCTAGTGAGGAGAAAATAATCTAGCTCAAAATCAATAAGCTCCCACAGGGTCTAATCACTCTAGAGAACCTCTTCGACTATGAAAAATCAATAAATAGTAAAAGGAGATTCACATCCAACAAAGAAGACTATGAGGACCTCAATTTCAGAGATGACAGAAACCTCAGTTAGGAGGAATGTTCCATAAGAAGATAAGGAAAGGCTTAGATCCTTATGCACCAAATAC
Source organism: Sequoia sempervirens (assembly GCA_007258455.2). Taxonomy (NCBI): domain Eukaryota; kingdom Viridiplantae; phylum Streptophyta; class Pinopsida; order Cupressales; family Cupressaceae; genus Sequoia; species Sequoia sempervirens. Next base: position 991,932,065 of record VDFB02281492.1, read on the forward strand.
TATAGAGTCATAGCCTGGACCTATGATGATCTGAAAGGCTATGATCTAAACATAATTCCACACAACATTGACCTTTTTCAGGTGTCTAGGATGATTCAACATAAGAAAAGTTTGATCAACTCAAAAGTAGAATCCTTAATGGCACAAGAGCTCACAAGGTCGATCAAGTCAAGGATCATATACCTAATTAAGAACTCTATGTGGGTATCTAATTTGATCCATGTCCAAAAGAAGGATGGTGATATCTAACTTTACGTGGATTTTTGATACTTAAAGAAGGCTTCTTTAAAATATCATTACACTCTACCTTCGATGGAATAGATCTTGCAAACTATGGCAGGGTCAAAAATGTTCTTGCTAGTCGATGAATTTTTGGGATATAATTAAGTCTATGTGAAAGAAGAATATCAACATAATAAGATGCTCACCACTAATTGGGAAATATTTGGATACACAAATATGTCATTTGACCTATCAAACATGGGTGCCACTTTTTATGTGTGTGATGGACATTGCATTCAAGGATTTGATCAATGAGATCATCCTTATCTCACTGCATGACTTGACCATATTTTTGAAATCTAAGGGTAAAAATTTTGATCACCTACAAAGGGTCCTTCAAAGGTGTCAACACTTCAGGATTTCCTTAAATCCCAAAAAATGTGTATTCAGGGTGCCACAAGGTAAGTTGCTTGGCTTCATGGCCTCTAAGGGATAGTTATTGACCCCGAGAGGGTGAAATCTACAATGGAACCACCACTATCAATCAACCAAAAGGGATTTCAATATTTCTTAGGAAAGATCAACTTTTTTAGTAGGTTCATCTCATATTTCATAGGAATTACGAGACCTATTATGCTAATGTTTAAGAAAGGCCTAGCTTTCAAGTAGACTCAAGAAGGAAAACTTGCCTGCAAGAAAATTAAGGTAGCCATTTCTACAACTCTGGTGTTAGTAAACCTAGACTTTTTGAAGGAATTTGTAGTGTATGTCTATAGTGGTGAACATAGCATAGCCTTTGTGCTTGTGCAAAAGGAGGGAAGTAGAGAACACCCTATTGATTTCCATTCAAGGAATTTAAAGGGGTATGAAACCAAATATAATTTTGTAGAGAAATAGGCCTTTGCGATAGTCAAGAGTCTTAAAAAGTTTTGACACTTGGTTTCAGCCAACAAAATTATTCTCCTCATCATTCATCCCAATGTGAGTATATCATAGAGGGAGAAATAATGGAAAAAGGGCCAACTAGATCACCAAGATGCTATAATACAATGTAAATATTTGGTTGACAATTCTAGTCAAATGAAGGCTTGTGTGAGTATCTCACCCAAGAAATCAACCTCGAGGTGGGAGCTAAAGAGACCGATTAGGATTTCATGAACCAATTCAAGTTAGATGAGTCCTGAGTGGTTGATTGGATAAGATTCATGCAGCCTAGTAGATACCTGCCCAATATCCTCACACACAAGAGTAGAAACTATAGATTCCAAGGCACGAGGTACTTATTTATCAAAGGCCTTCCATTTAAAAGGAATTTTGATGGATTCCTCCTCCACTACATGGAAAAAATACAAGTTGAGAGAATTTTGAGTGAATTCTGTAGTAATCTAGAAGGTAAACACTTTTATGCCAAAACCACTGCTTTAAAGATCATGTAGAAAGGGTATTATTGGCCCACCCTATTTACCAAATCCCATAATATAGCAAGAAAGTTCTCTCAATTTTAGTTTTACATTGGAAAGTGGAAGAACTTTTCTATGCACCCTTCGTACACTGGGGGTTGGATTTCATCAGGATGATCAATCCCATCTCCAACTTAGGACATAAGTGGATATTAACGACCATTTATTGATTATTTTGTGAGATGGATAGAAGTAGCTCCTCTAAATAATGCCACCAAGGTGGACATTGTAAAATTTCTTTAAGAACTACTAACAAGATTCAACTCCCCAAAAACCTTCATCTCGAATAATGCATGAGCCTTTGTTGGGTCTAGGACATAAGATTTTTCTCTCAAGCATCAATTTTATCTAAAGAATTTTTCAAATTACTATCCATAGGGGAATGGATTGGTCTAATATACCAACATAAAATTCATCCATCTAATAAAGCACATCAGTTCAAAACATCAGAAAGAATGGCACAAGAACCTATGAGTGGCTTTATGGGTAGAATGCATAACCTCAAAACAAACCTTAAAGGCTTCTCCTGATGATCTAGTATATGGGAAGGAGGTGGTCCTACCCATTTCAATGGAGATTCTAAAACTACAATTATTGAATTCTTTAAGGGTCAAGGAAAGTGGTGGAATTGAAGTAAGGCTGGCCAAACTGCTAAACCTTCAGGAGTAAAGAGAAAAAGTATTCAAGGCCATGATAAATATTCAATAGGTGGTCAAACATTAGTTTGATGAAAAGGCCTCTGACTTTGGATTCAAGGAGGGGAGCTTGGTCTTAAAGTTTGACAAACTGGCTACTAAACTAGGCCAACATGCCAAATTTGACTCTTTGTGGAAAGGTTCTTTCTATATTTCTAAATTCAAGGCTAGTAACACATAAAAAATAAAAGACATGAATGTTAAATGTCATAGGGATACAAATCAATGGTATTAATTTGAAGCTATTTAATTAAAGGCTCGTAGTTCTTAAAAAATTTACACTTTCTATACCATATATATAAAAAAATTGTGAATATTTTTTTTTTATGAATAAAACAAGTACAAAAATGATGAAAAGATATAATTATATTTATAAGACAAAATTTACATACACTTTGAGGCACTAAAACCTATTTTTGAGGGAGCTCGTGAGCTCAAAGCGGAAAGTGCAAAAATATTCTTTTCAAAACAACGAAAAATGATATCCATCATTATAGCCAAAATGCTAGAGGTTGTAGCCTAGGTAGCATGAATTTCAACCTCCAAATCATAGCAAGTAGAAAACACGGTGATATTTTTGAAGTCTTGGGCTTATATTAGCAGGGTATTCATCACAAGACTCCATAGAAAACCAACTACGGGTCAATCATCAGCGTTCACCACTGCTCAGCTAGGGTTGTACACCAAATGATCAAAGGTAGTGAGCCATTCTATGTAAAAAAAATTCTCAATGTTGTTCAAACATAGGAGGAAGGAGCTCATAGGCCTCACCCATTGGCGATGTCACTCAAAATTCATCATTCAAAAATTAGATAGCAAGGAAATCCAAGGAACTAACTCAACATTATCCACATGCTAATGGAGGTCCATGGTGGCAGGTATACCAAGGCCTAGTACCACTATGATAATGACCTCCTCAAGGTTTATCAGATACTCTTTATAGAACATGGTCTTATAGAATTGTACTATCCATGACTTAGCAATATTCATGTCCAAAAAGGAAGTGATGAACTAAGAAATTGAATCCGTGTTGGCTCGGTATTGGTTCAAGTACATAAAAAATTCTCTCCCCAATACCCACTTAAACACATTAATAGTCAAGGGACTCTTTGTCTTCAGGAGCCTCTTAATTTTTTCCTTAGTGACCTCTCCTATGAAGGCCACCTGGATTTTCTGACTCAAGAGTCCGATCAAAGTGCCCATACCTTGTGGAATGAAAAATAAAGAAGTTACAAACATAATAAATATTTGTGGAGAATGAATGCTATTTATAGAAAAAAAGTGAGCCAAAAATTTATAAACAATTTTTTTTTTTGTTAGAATGACAATGGAAAATGCATGTTAACAAAATGAACTGAAGTGAAATCATACGTATGGGATTTCACAAGGCTCTAAAAATTCAATGCAGGTGTTCGCAGTAATAACTAGATATATGGTTTACTTCCATGTGTTTGTCACCATTGTAATCACCAGCCAACTCCATCATATGGAAAGACCATTTGAAGTGCCACTTCCTACTTATTTAATGTAGATGTCTTTTCCAATTACATCTCCCATTTCTTAAGGCCTTCCTTCTTCAAAAATGATGTAAGGAATGTACTTAATTCCCTTCCCAAAGTGAAGGTTGTGCTTATAAAGAATACATGCATTTATTCTACATATGTTTCCTTCACTAGAAACACTCAAAAGGATAGTAATAATGGTCATGAATTTACTCAATATGCATCAGTGAAAATTAAAGTGCTAAAGTAGAAAATTTTCTAAGTGTGTGACCTTGGTGCAAGGAAAATTTATCCAAGTGTAGAAGAAATATTTCATATAATTCTTTCAAAAGACATGATAATGGATATTGAAGCATCATCCTATGGTAGGGGTACTGAAATTCCCTTCTCTCAGCCATGTTATGTTGACATATTTGGATATTTCTCCTATGATAATGCATGGATTCTAGAGGAACATAGTTTTCCTCATACTAGAGTCATAGGGCCTAGAACCCACATCAAACCAGAAGTAGTCAAGGATTTCACAAATAATATTTTCAACCTAAAGCTGCATCACAACCCTAAAAGTCTACAAGAAGGGGCCTTCCAACAAATGGTTTCTAGGTAGGAAGAAGGGAATTTTGAGAGCCTTAGAGTAAGACTCTAGTATTGTGGTCTACCATAGCACTACATGCTACCTTTAACAAATTCATGCCCAGAGCTTGTGTTGAGAAGTTGGATAGGGAAAATGGGGTCATCAAGGGTGGAGAGTTAAAAATCACCATTAGTTTTGTGGCCATCAAGGATATGTTATGTATCACTGCTAACATGGAGGTTGATAATTTCTCACAAAGAGGCATGGAAATATTCTAGAGGTCAAGGAGAGATAAGTTAGCATTCTAGAGGACCAAGACAAGTCAAGGACTTGATAGTGAGGAGCATGCCTTCCTTTTGATGTTTATTCAATTTAACTCAAACTTGTAGGATGTGTTTTTGATACTACCCTTTGTATATGGCATGGATTGTGGTGATGAGGTTCTATAATATCAGATGGTTTTTGCCTTTATGCTAAAAAAGGAAAAATGAAGATGCCAATATGACTTTTCCAAGATATTTGCAGACAAAATGCTCAGGAAATTGGAGGAGAAAAGTTACCATAATTTTATGTTCATGTATTCCTCTTTTTTGGTACATTTGGTATTGCACCAAAACCCTAAATGTTTTGAAAGTCAATTTTTGCTTAATTTATTGGAGTGGACCAAAGTTTTTCAAACTAGTTTTGGTGTGGACCCATGTGCTTTCAAGCACATGTAAATAGCATACATTTTCTTCATATTTTATGAACCCAGTTCATCAATATCTATCCCACTAGCCTCTACAAAGGTTCCCTCCTAAGGATATAGAATGGATGAAGAAATATCAAACCCCACTTGACTATTTCATGGGCCTATATTCTTATTTCATTAGATGTCATGGGTTTACAGGAGACCCTTCTTGGATTCCAATATTTGTAATGAACAGAAAATTGCACCAGAAGTATACTAAAAATTATCAATTGAAAATTAGGACTACGACACCAAGAAGAAAAATAAAAATCTTCATACAATCCCTCTCACCATTGGCAAGACAAAAGTGATGCTCGTGAAAAGGGAAGAGCAACATATATTGACTAGTAAATTGGCCTATCTTGGCCTAGGGCTTATCTATGACAAATGGAAATATAATCAAAAGGGGTGCCTATCAATTTGGTATGAGCCATGGCCATATTGGGAATAAAGGTGAAATACGACCAAATGCAATGAAGATGCCTTTGTTGGCTTGAAAACTATACCATTTGTGCAACCCTGGTGGCTCAATTTCTATCATGTCATGGCATATTTCAACCCAAGCATGTCGATGTAAAAATCCATAAAAAAACTAAAGAAGAAGGGGTGGTATGAAAGAAAAGTGACCAATTTCTAGAGATATCAATAGGAGATCGGGAAAATAGGTCCGTTTCATAGAGTTATCCCCATGGACAAATATTTTGAAAATATTTATGTTAAAGAAGCCAAGTTCAATTCAAATCAAGGATCTAATAAAGACCCTAAATAAAAATATGTCCAAGGTTCCAAGTCACCATCCTAGGCAACCAAAATAGGAAAGGGGATGGAATAGGTATTATTGTGACAAAAGGATCCACAAAAATCCTCTTCTACTAATATTTAGACAAAAGTAAAATTGACCTGACGATCTATGAATAAGTATTCAACTTATGTAGGGGAACCTAGGGTTCATCGAGGTTGGTAGTTGAAAGGTCTGGAGAAATAAATGCATCCTCTCTAAAGAGAAGGATAATCCAAGAATTGGGTGGGAAAGTATCTTTGGAAAAGGAAGAGGTGAATTTTTCCTTGCAAGCATCTTCAGCGCCCATGGTTCAGGTAAGATTTGCACTTGTTGTTCTCTCTTCCACTACTTCATTAGTATCTAGAGCCCTCTATCCTAGGAGTTGAATCCTCTGTTGGTTGATTCTAACCTGCTTATCCTTGACACACCCCCTGCTATGTTTGTTGATGATCCTCTTACTAAATCCTCACACGTTGAACATGTGTCTTCTACTGCAGTTGTGGTCAACATTTTAATTGCTCTATTCGACACCTAGGTTTCCATCTAAGAGCCACCCATGTTACAAGTTTCATCACTATTGCCTACTTCCCAGCCTATGCCTCTATTTTCAACCACTACACCCCTTAGCCCAAGAGTACTCCAAATTCCACTCAATATTTGTTAGGTATCCCACCCTTCTCATGATAGCTTTTCCCTTTTTCTCTCCTCAAGCCCAAGCTTTCCAAAGAACCCCTTCGACCACTCTTTATGGCCTCCCTTCTAGCAACCCCATTGCTACACACAGTATTGAGTACCCACAAAAATTCTAGACCCAAATAAAGTTGACCAAGCAAGCCTAAAGGGAAATAAAATAGTGAAAGCAATTGGTGAAGGCTACGGTAGCTCCAACCACTGCAAGGTTGGAAATGTGTTTTGATGAAAAGTGAAGGTGCCTAATGATTTCAGCTATGAAGCCACTAGTTTCCAAGATAGAGGAGGAGATGCAGTATGAGGAATATGATATTTAAACTCTAGTCCTAAACATGAAGGAGGTGTTTCCCCGTGACAACAGAGGCCTCGCTAAAGCCACACAGAAGGTGGTATACACTAATTACATGAAGCTAGTGAAAAGATTGAAGAAGTGGGAAGAAAAGTCAAAATATATAAAGGCTATAGTTGAAAAGCACTAGGTGGAGATAAAGGAAAATGATATAGAGATTTCCAACCTAAAGCAGACACAAGATTTGCAAGGAAAAGTGGCTATGTCACTTGAAGTCACTTAGACTGAAAAGGATCGACTTTTGGCCAAAGTGGAAAAGATGATGTGTGAGGTCAAGACCAAGTGAAAAGTAACAAAATATTTGAATGACCAAATGTAAAAGGTTGTAGAGGAATGGCAGAAAAAGCAAAAGGATTTCACCAATATATAGGGCCAAGAAGACAATAGATGTAGAGAATTGTAGAAATAGTTGCAAGAAACACAAGGTAAATGGTCTAAGGCCACAAACCAAACTAAGAAGTTATGCGAGAAATTCAAAAAGGAAAAGAACAAGATGTAGGGAGAACTTTCTAGCACTTGGTCTTAAGTTTCGAAGGAGCTTCAAATGGATCAGAGAGAGATCAATCAATTGAAGGAGAATATAAAGGCTAAGGAGTCTAAGTTTTGGCAAGAATTGACCATGGTGTGAATATTTGAACTTCTCCTAATGCTTCAAGGGTTGCTTTTCTCCCATTGGGAAAGAATTAAGGTTACAACGATGGCCCTAAAGTCAGCTCTAAGGTTTATATCAGATTCATAGGATTTGAACTCAAAGCTTGACCTACCAGTCAACTGAATTTTGCATGCAGTCACCCCCTATTCTATTAAGTTGGGTAATTTAATAAGCAATTTGTATAAGGTGATTTAGGAGACTCTGGTGAGCACTAGGATTTTAGACCAAAGCATGGCTGCTAGGGAGGAAAATGAGTTCATCATGTGCAACTAGGCAACCCAAGGGGCATGAATTATCAGCGGGCACTAACTAAGAAGGTCGACGAAATGAGAGAGGATTTAAAAGATTTGATTAAATTAGGTTTACCCTCACCATTTTTTCCTGGTGGAGTAGTATTTATGAAGGAACAACTTAGGAAAGCTTTAGAGGTTAAGCAACAAGGCTAGTTGGAACTCAAAAAATTGAGCTCGTTGGCTACAATCGAAGAGATTGAAAAGGTGCTTACTTCCTTGGCCCAACTCTACTTCCACATCAAAGCAGAACAAGTGAAATGTGTAGGAGTCTCCTTCAAGGAGATAATTGACTCGCATCAAGCTTTCAAAATGCTACATGCATTGGCTCCACCTTCTAATGAAGACTGGGAGTATCTTCATTCAAGATTCCTCAAGCTTTGAGGGATTGTAGATTTTCTGATTCGCATCAGGCTTTCAAAATTATACATGCATTGGCTCCACCTTCTAATGAAGACTGGGAGTATCTTCATTCAAGATTCCACAAGCTTTGAGGGATTGTAGATTTTCTTTCTCCTTTTATGTTGTTTTATTTCTTTGGGTTCATGTCTCCACAGGCAATGGCCCCCTATGAGTTGCCAAAAACTATGAGGCAAATTTTTCCCTTAAGTAAGTTTTTTTTCTTTGTCCTTTCGGCCTCAATAATTATTACCTTTTTAGCTTTTGTTTTATCCTTGCTACGTGTCACATTGGTGCATCATTTTGGAGGTTGTGGGATAATTTTGGAAAAAGGTGTGCAATGGTGCCACATAATGGCTACACAACCTTTTTGAATATCACCTTCCTTTTAGGCCCAAAGTAGGACACGTGGCCACCCGACGGGGATTTTCCACAGACTTCTCTCTAAATTTTTTAAGAACGCCCACCAGCATGCCACATCACCTTTTTTTTTGGGCGGGTTTCTTCACTATCAGAACAATATCTTTGTGGATTTTTTTTGGTGGAAAATTGTTTTATTCCTTCACATCTACAAGGGTCAGCTTCCTTTTAATGATTCCATTACTACCTACAATAGATTAGATCAGATTTAATCAAGCATATAAAAACTTGTATCTTCCTTTTGATAGGATATTTACATGAAGCTCTTGTGGCATCTAGCTCATCAATTTGTTGCACCTAGCACCATTATTGAAGCAACTCAATTTTTATTGTCATATCAGATTTTTTTTTATCAGATTTTAAGGTTGTCTTGTGATGACACCTATTACAGTATTATCTTTGGTAGTGGAGAGTACTCGATGCTTGCATGCTTCCCTTGTCTTATGAAAGGGAATTTCCAGTAGCCTCTCATGATCATTTTTAGTAGAAGTGGTAGTAGTGGATAGTAGTAGATAGTAAAAATATAGTGTATATTTCTTATAGTAGCCTCTCATGATTTGTTAAATCTAACCTTAACATTTTTTTATTAGGAAAAATCAAGCAATGGAAGAAGGAAATTTGTATTAGATTATGCACATGTGGCCTTTGTTTTACATTTCATTCTTTATTTTATACATGTTGAATGCTCTATTTCACTTTTTTTTTGCATGGAAAGTCATGATAATTGATTCTTAGTTATTAGATTTTATGTTCTTATAACTTAGAATCTCAAGAATTGAAGCATGCCATGCTACTCTTTCATTTTCCTATTCAAATTATGTTATATTTCATATTATACTTTTGTGGAAAAGTAATTCTGTAAGGATCTACAACATCCTGTTTAGATTTGGGTTCTTTGTTTTCTGTTGAACCTTAATGAGTGCTTCCCATGGAAGGATTTGAATGATTAATTTATGCCAATATAGGCCTTAGTTGTTCATTATCCTTCCAACAATGAAGGGTCTATGACATTTTGTGTTCATTTTATCAAAATAGGACCCTCTTAGGGTTTTAAAATATTCTAAAATATTTTGATGCATCGCCTTAGTTAAGTTTTATTCTCACATTTCTTTCTCCCTTTCCCTTAACACAAAGGAAGAGTCAATTTCTTTAAAAATCCTATCTAATATTATTCAATGAAGCACAAGAAGGTCACCCATTCATTGAATTTCCTATAAGGCTATTTAGATCTAGGCACAAGCTTTTATGATCAACACTATCAATAGCCATAAATAATAAATATAACCAAACCTATTAATTTCAAGGGAACATAGGATGGGATTACAAATCAAGGATGCAATTTACATTGTATTATGATCTTGTAGCTAAAAAGTAAAAAAATATTACAAAAAAATTAGCTAGTATGAGTTATCTAGGACTTTCCTCTTAGAGTATGACCCCCTAGGAACCCAGTCTCATAGCTGATATAATCGTATTGATATATGAAATTACATGTCCTTAGCTCCTTTTCTCATTTTTCCTCTAAAATGATTATTTATTATGGTATAAAAGAACCCTAAAATGTACCTATTTGTAGGATTTTTAAAATGAACATTATATTGTATTAATTATTCATGCCTTAAATTAGTACACCCTTCATGAAAATGAAAAAAATGTAAATTATAGCTCTATTTTATGTTTCATTTTTTTTATATTTCATATCTCTACCCTTTTTCATGTGGCATATATTCTTTTGAAAATTTTCTTTGATGAAATTTCTATCTATATATTCATCAATACATTTCCTTATTTTATTTGTAGTTATTATCTATCCTCTCTTTATGATTTTTTGTCAACGTCACTTCCACAAGTACTCTTTTCACATCCATCCACTACTCGTTATAGTTTTATTTTCTCCATATATCAAAGCATCATCACCTATAACAACTCATCATCACCTATAACAATTTCCAATTTTTTTTATCTCTCTCCAATGATAATTTCTCTTTACAAATCTATCACATTAACTCTTTTCAATTTCATTATTACTATCTCCTTATGATAATTACAATTACTATGTAAAATTATTTGAAATATTTTCACATATATTCTAGACCCTCCCTATGTTCTCATATAGTTATCATATATTCTTTGATATCTAATTTCTTATATCCCTTAGAATCATATCCCTCCCTCTATTCATACATAAAAATGGAAAAAATTCTTATGTAAACACCACATTTATCACTATTTTAGATGCAAGTGTGACACTTGTTTCATTCTAGTATATTAAAGGATTATATGCCTATTTTTATTTTTTGAGTTTTAAATTTTTGTAGTTGAATTTTAAAAATTATGATATCTTAAAATTTTGTCTTTATCTCTACATCCCTTAAAAATTATTTTCTATTTTAGATCATTTTTCATGTTCATATTTATTTTTAATTTTTCCTCACATACAAGATTCAAGTGTTGTCACCTTGATGTCATTATGGGTGTCCTTGTGTGTTGATACCATAATTTGTCATTTTTTCCATAAAACATCTTTTGTGACTTAAAAAACCATTCAATGACTTAAATTTATCCAAGTTCAATATTATTTTTCACCTATCCTAATAATCCATAAAAAAAAATATTTGTGTTTCCATAATTTAAGTCATTTATATTACCTAATAAGTAATAACAATAACTAACTAAATATATGTTAAAATATATTTTTAGACAATATATACTTTATCATTAATAATATATATGTTGTGATTGCTTTAGCTTATTCCTATAATTAATCACTCATATCTATGCACCTAATATTTTTGTCCCACTATGTTGTGAATATTCAACATCAACTTCATCCTAGGAAAAATTTCTTTACTTTATGCTATCTTATATGCACCTGAACAATAATGAGAGAACATCAATGTTAGTGTAGTAATGATAGTTTTCCAAATTAAAAAATATATTTAAAGATATTTAACATCCTTTCCCAGCATTAAAAACCTTAATGAAAGGAATCTTTAGATCTATTTTTTAATAATTTATGATATTGCACTAATAAGTAAGTCTATTAGGGAAGATTTTATTATGGTTGACAATTCTCACAAATATTTTTATCTAATTTCTCTTTTCCCACTCTTGATTCTTCTTTATATATTATTGTAAGGTCTACGTTGTTTTCTTTAAAATAGTCTTTTATGTTTTACAACTATTTTGCAAAAATTTGTGAACAAACTAATAGTTGGTTTTCTTTCTAGGCTTCAAATTTCCTTCTAATATCCATAGATTTGTACTATCTTGGTAAGGAAACTAACACCTAGATTTTATTCTCATTATCCTAGATACATGTAGGCTAAGCACATGTACATAACATATATACATAAATCTATTATGTTACCATGAAGGTCAAGAAAATAAAATAGAGGCTTTAACATCTTGGAAAGATCCAATCTAACAATCAATTTTCTTTTAATTTCATATGTAGGTGTAACATTAATTACATTATGGTATATATTGAAAGAGTTTAAGCCTATTGATTATTTTATTAATCTAGTTATTCAATTTGATTATAATTATCTTTTATTTTTTATTTTAAAAAATATATGTATCCATTATTCTTTGTTCTCTATATTCTACTATTTTGTGTGTTCATATTTAATGTTTTCATTTTTTGTCACATAAAGACTCGAGCAGGGTCACCATGATATCCCCATGTGTGCATTTATGACTTGATACCGTAATTTTTCATGATCTAAAGCTAGAAAATTTCTAATTGTATCTCTAAACCATCAAGTAACATCACTTTATATAGGTTTCATACATATAAAAAAATTATGGTTTCACAAACATTACTATTTGTTAAACACTTAATTCAAATAAAACAAATTAAGTTAATATTTTTTCATTTCCCAACTCAATCCCATTTAGATTAGGATTTTAGCTTCAATGTGATATTTTTAGTAAGTGAAATAAAATAAAAAGTAGCATATTATTTATCTTGTAAATTTTTATTTCTTCTTTCTTAAGTTTATGGTAACTCTTTTATATTATATTATTATTTAAAAAATAATCTAGTTAATCAGGAACAATTCACCCTATTAATCTAATTAATTTATCTATGTCCTGTCTATAATCACATTAGTTATTTTTCTTGGTGCATCAACTTTATTTTTATAACTCTTTTTAATAAGTTATTTTATTTATGCATATGATGCATGAGCATTCAGGTGAACGTGTAATCAACATCACCCAAAAAAAAGTTTAGTTTAATATCTCAAAATTTTGGATGTAACCATGGGACATTCGAGCCTACACACGAATTTTTGTCAATTCACAAAATCAGTCACCTCTCAATTTTACTAGCATGATTGTTGAAGCAATAAAGATTAATATCATGTTAATTTTGATGTCTATTTTGATGACAAAGTGAAATATCAGATATTGTTTTATTTATTTCAAATAGCCAACATAAAAGTTTTATTCAGTGAATCAAAAAAGACAATCTGAAGAGTCATGCTATAGGTGAAGAGATAAAAAAAAAAACTTGTAAAATAAGATATACAAAAGAAATAATAAGGATGCATAATGTGAAAAGGAAGTTGTAAAGGTGAAAATAAAGAGAGGAAGACTCAGCTATAAAGTCCAGAAATGAAAGGAATTGAAGGGGCACCTTATGAGAATATAAAAGGACAAAAGGATTAGTTGCATATAAAGAAGTTTTCTAGTTCTAAATCAAATTATTTTGCACAGGTAATGAGAGGGGGGGCTGCAAAGCAAAGGAAGGAAAGAAGAAAAGTATGAACCAAAAAAAATTTAAATGAAACATGAGAAGCTAAAAAGAGGTGCCTAAGAGGAAAGATGGAGAGAGTGGCATGAATGTGGGAGAGACATGAAGAATATGTGAAGAAAATAAAATAAAATAAAGTACCTATAGGAAAGGGGTACTAGGTAAAATGGAAGACAACAGGAAACTAATATAGTTTGAAACACTAAAAAATTGTGTGAAGAAAAAAATATAGTCACAAGAGAATACATGTTGGAGTAAATGGTTTTTACCATTTACCATATTTAATTTTTACTTAGACAAATGTTATTAGATATTAATTATTTAGGTGCATATAGTTTTATTAGTTATTGTCAGTTATTTCTTTCAGGTAGGGGAGAAGACCCAGTATCCACCAGGGCTAACTTCGCGCAACAGTAGAATTCAAACCATATGTCGAATCGGAAAAAAATTTCATGGGTTTTTTTTGCACATAAGTTAAGATCTTATAACTAAGGTTTTGGCTTTTGGACAATTCGGTAGAGTGTTGTAGCATCCGATATGCACGCTGAGGTAAAAAGACACCTTTTAGAGGTGTCATCACTTGTTGTCACCTAACGTCCCAATACCCGCTAACTATAACCACCAATTTTTTTTTTAAAAAAAACACCTAAATATGTCACTTTTAACAGCTAATTATAACTCTTTTATCATTCAAATCCGCTCAAAATTCAATGGGTCTAATTCACATTCACACCTTATAAAATCATTTTGGTGCCCATTAAAAATCACTCCTACATATTAATATCCTTACTAAAGCACCAGACACCAAACACATTACACCCCAATTAATCTTCATTTGGGGTCTGATTGATGCATATGACTAATGTTTTTTTGTGGGTATCCCATCCTGTTCATTCATTTTACCGCCCACTCTATCTAGAAGCTTCCCGACGATGGAAGCGAATGCTGATGGTGATGGCTCTCCACGGCTCCTGCTCATGTGCACGACTTTAGGTAACATCAAACATCATTCTCCTTTGAATATGCAAACAATGGTATTGGTTAAGAAAAAAATGTAGTCACAAGAGAATATATGTTGAAGTAAATGGTTTTTACCATTTACCATATATAAGTTTTACTTAGAAAAATATTATTAGATATTAATTATTTAGGTGCATATAGTTTTATTAGTTATTGTTAGTTATTTCTTTCAAGTAGGGAAGAAGACCTAGTATCCACTAGGGCTAACTTTGTGCAACTGTAGAATTCAAACCGTATGTCAAATCGGAAAATTTTTTATGGGTTTTTTTCACACATGAGTTACGATCTTATAACTAAGTTTTTGGCTTCTGGGCAATTTAGTAGAGTACGGTAGCATCCAATATGCGCGTGGAGGTAAAAAATACCCCTTTTAGAGGTATCGTTTGCTTGCCGTCACCTAACGTCCCAGTACCCGTTAACTATAACCACCAATTTTTTTTAAAAAAACACCTAAATATGTCACTTTTAACATCTAATTAAAACTCTTTTATCATTTAAATCTGCTCAAAAGTCAATGGGTCTAATTCATGTTAGCACCTTATAAAATAATTTTGGTGCCCATTAAAAATCACTCCTACATATTAAAATCTTTACTAAAGCACTGGACACCAAACACATTACACCCCAATTAATCTTCATTTGGCGTCTAATTGATGCATATGACTAATGTTTTTTGTGGGTATCCCATCCTATTCATTCATTTTACCGCGTGCTCTATCTAGAAGCTTCCTAGTGATGGAAGCGAATGTGGATGGCGATGAATCTCCACGGCTCCTGCTCATGCGCATGACTTCAGGTAACATCAAACATCATTCTCCTTTGAATATGCAAACAATGGTACTAGTTAATCATTTTCTTCAGCATCTTTCGTGACTCATGAAGGGTTTATTTGATGATTGAAAAATTATTACTGCTTGTCTATGAAATAAATCAATCCTCTTACGCACCTTTTCGCCATGTGTTGTTTTATTTTGTCAGGTCATGGTACTGGCATTTTACAGTGGGGTTTTTTTCCAGGTTAAATGATTTCCTCTCCTCATTTTATTGCGTGCTCACAACCTGGTAAAGTCGATTGTATCATGATTTTTTGTACATAAATGATGATGAATTTCATGGGTTTGACCACATGTCTACAAAAAATAATTTTTTGTTCTGCATCGACCTCTTTATAAAAAACCAATGTGAATGTGGGCATAAATCAGCAAGCTTATTTAGTATAGGCCATCTTTGTGAAAACCCTTTCTTTGTTATTCCAAATACGGTTTTTATTGTGGTTAAATGATTAAATACAACCTCGTAAAGTCGATTGTCTCATGATTTTGTCTCTAGAAATGATCAGGAATTTTGTGGGTTTGAACAGATGTCTGTAAAATAATATTTTTTGGTCTGCTTCGACCTTTTTATAAAAATCCCATGTCACTTTGGGCATAAATCGACAAACCTATTTAAAATAAATATGTATTTGTGAAAACCCTTGCTTGTTTTTTTCCAAATTCGTGTGCTTAAGGAATTTGTCTCATGAATCCCTTACCTGGAATATTATGCATCTATCTGAAAACGCACTTTTGTATTCCTACGAGTGAGGAATTATTGTTATGAAACACTTGGTTAATTTCTTGTGCACATTTTTGAAAACCCAAGTATGTATGTATGTATGTAATAATTATGTATGTGCATACATACATATATATTACATAATATATATGTGTGTATGTAATATATATGTATGTAATATATATGTATGTATGTATGTGTATATGTATGTATGTATGTATGTATGTATGTATGTATTGAAAGCAATGACAAGCATCCTATGCACATTCCTCTAATATCCCAAGTCTCAGGTAGGTACTTATAGTTATTTTCACTTATGCAGTGTCTTCTTACTTTATACATTCTAGCATTTGTTTATATTTTTTTACTTTCCATTGCACATACAGCAGGCTAGCATACATATATTTGTCATTTTACATGATGTGTCTATTGCTCATTCAACAAATTGATGTATATGTGTGTATCCTTTGCCTATCCTTTCAAAATGCAAACAATGATGCTGGTTAATCATTTTATTTTGCATCTTTCACGACCCATGAAGGGTTTATTCAATGATTGAAAAATTATTATTGCTTGTTTATGAAATAAATCATTCCTCTTACACTCCTTTTCTCCATGTGTTGTTTTCTTTTGTTGGGTCATGGTGCTGGTTTCTTTTTCCCACATTGTATTTATGTATGTATGTATGTATGCACATACATACATACATACATACATACATACATACATGCATACATACATACATACATACATACATACATATATATATACATACATACATACACACACACACACATATATATATATATATATATATATATGTATGTATGTATGTATACTACTTTCCATTGGACATACATCAGGCTAGCAAATCAATGTATATGTGTGTATCCTTTGCCTATCCTTTCAAAATGCAAACAATGGTATTGGTTAATCATTTTCTTTTGCATCTTTCACAACCCATGAAGGGTTTATTTGATGATTGAAAAATTATTACTGCTTGTTTATGAAATAAATCATTCGTCTTACACTCCTTTTCGTGCTTTTGTTGGGTCATGGTGTTGGTTTCTTTTCCCACTGTTGTATGTATGTATGTATGTATGTATGTATGTATGTATGCACACATATATACATATATATATATATATATATATATATGTATATATGTATGTATGTATCTATGTATGTATGCACATACATACATACATGTACATACATACATACATACATATATATATATGTATATATATATATATGTATGTATGTATGTATGTATGTATGTATGTATGTAACTTCCAAAGAGAGTGTGCGGTAAAATGAGTGAACAGAATGGGATACCCAGAAAAGAACATTAGTCCTATGCATCAATCGGGCCCCAAATGAAGATTAATTGGGGTGTAATGTGTTTGGTGTCCGGTGCTTTAGTAAGGAGATTAATATGTAGGAGTGATTTTTAATGGGCGCCAAAATGATTTTATAAGGTGCTATCATGAATTAGACCCATTGAATTTTGAGCGGATTTGAAGGATAAAATAGTTTTAATTAAATGTTAATAGTGACACATTTAGATGTTTTTTCTGCTTTGCAATGTATATTACTGATTTTCTGCAATGTATATGTATATATATGTTTATATGAATACATGCATGTATGCTTATGTTTCTATGAATGTTTGCATGTATGCTTATGTTTGTATGACATTATGCTGCATGCAAACTTGCAAAAAATCACAGAAATATAAGGCTTCCCAAATAAAAATTGAATCCAAATTTAGTGCAGAATTCAGTCATATCATCTCTAAAAACCTACATAAGTGGCAGCTACAAATTCAAATGCTATAACAAATTCATATTTGAAAAACAATAATCAAATTGAATGCATTCAATTGTCAGATTAAAATTTCTAAATAAGAGGGACAACAACCATCGACATTCACTCCTATTCTCCTCTACTAATATCCTCTCCATGATACAAACCATTGAATGGCATCCTTTGTGCATTCCTCATATATCCAAGCTTGATGAGAAACAATGATTATAAGTTGATTAAATCTTGTATACAATTCTATTAACATTTATATGTTTTTACATATATTTATCTATTCCATATGGATCTTTTAATATGTTGAACTTGATTAATTATGTGTTGTTGTACATGCATTATTTCAAAGGTCATATGATGTTTGTATGTTACTAGCCTCAGTTGTGACTACCCATGGTTGTAAATCTTTTCTTGCAGGCATGGGAGAACAAGGAGTGGTGGTGCAACAATGTTCATGGTGGGCAGTTTGGTAATTATGTTTGTCAACACACCAAATAATTAAGGATTTTTTGTTCAAATGGCTCTAAGTTTCAATTATTGTTCTATATTTTTTACTAACTAGTATATCTTTTTATTTATTTCAATAACTATTTTCCATTTTTGTTTGTTGTATTATATTTGTTTGTTGTGGCAGGCATGTCAAATGGCTAGGAGGTTGTAAAGAGCATGTCAAATTTCCAGATTACATTTCAGATAAAGTCTTTGAAGACTTTACTTTGGCTATGACCCGGTAGACATTGTGTTCATTTATAATGTTCATTTTTATTATTCATTGTAAACTTACATTTACAATTTACAATTAGATTGATTTCCAAGTGTATGTGTTCAAAAATTTATAATTTCAAATAGATTAATTTATGGATATGTTGCATACAGATGTATAGATATATGTATGCATATACTTAGTTGTGTATACATATATATGTATGTATTTATGTATGTATGTATGTATGTATGTATGTATGTATGTATGTATGTATATACGTACATACATACATATATATATATATATATATATATATATATATTTATTTATTTATTTATTTATTTATTTATATGTATGTATGCATGTATACACAACTATGGAGGTTGTAAAAAGCATGTCAATTTGCATGATGACATTTCAGGTCAAGTCTTTCAAGAGTTTACTTTGGTTGTGACCTAGTAGACATTGTGTTCATTTATGATGTTCTTTTTTCTTATGATGTTCATTCATGAACCTGAACAATGGGATTTGATTTATGATGGGATTTACTTATTCATTGTAAACTTACAATTTAGAATTAGATTGATTTCCACTTACACTTACAGTTACAATTTATGGATATGCTACATATAGATGTATAGTTATATATATATATATATATATATATGTATATATACTTAGTTGTGTATACATATATATATATACACACACACACAACTATGTATATGCATACATATAAATATATATATATATATATATATGTATATGTATATGCATATACATAGTTGTGTGTGTATATATATATGTACATAATTTTCTGAATTTCAATCACATACATTTCTTAATGTACATTTAAATTTTCAACAATGTGAGTTAGATGAATACAACAAACACATATCCAACAAAATGACAGATGAATACAACGAACACAAAACTGATTTTGAATCACAAAAGCATAGATCATTAACTTGGATAGCTCCCAAAACATTCTTAGGATGAAATAAAATTTATTATAGCATAAACATGACTAAAAAAAAGTTGGAAAGAAGACAAGGATTCTTTAATCTTATAAAAAACACACTGGCACATAGCGAAGTAGATAAGTTGACAACAGACTACCATTTAGTTCTACAAAATTAGACACTAGTATCATTTGGCTATCCAATACAACATACTAGTATCCTTTGGCTATCCAATACAATAGACTAGCATTTAGTTTTACGAAAAACACTTTAGCACACTTCGAGGTCAAAAAGTTGACAACAAAAAATCCTAATCAGACATCCACAGATTTGATTAAGAAGTGGTGTTTCCTTGGGGGTCAACTGACTCTGCATCAACTGGAGAAGATGTTAAGGACTGTGGATTTTTTTGTATGGCACTTACTATACAAGCAAGCAATGCATGATTTGCCTCTAGAGTGAGCTATAACTGTGGAGAGAAGCCTTCCAAACACCCATTTTGTAGGCTACTAAGAGCTACAAAGGTTGGAGACAAAATGTTACTCATGTCCCTTAAAATTGGATGTTGACTTTGAAGAGGAGTTGTAGGAGTACTCTTACTTCTATTTATTTCTGCTCTTTCCACCTGCTTTTGGTTTTCCTTCAACTTTCTAGCAATCTTTTCTTTCTCCCTTTGAAGCTCCTTTTCATGTTGCTACCTCAACTTCTCCTCTGCAATTTTTTATTTTTTTGCAGCACACTCCCATCTATTTGCCTCCCTCTATGCAAGGATTTCTTCTCTTTCTTCCTTCTTTTTAGCCATTTGCTTCCTTTTCCTTTGTTGCAATTCTTGGTCTTTTTGCTTCTGTTCCTCTTGTTAATTTAGCAAATTGAAGAAATCATCTGATGTCAAAATTTGAGACTACCTACTACGGCGTAGGACCCCATTGCAACCTCTATTAGATGATTGGTGCACTCATTTCATTGGGAGTTGAAAAAAAGTGCTTCTTCTGCCTATTGGTTGCTGATCATTGACTTGTGTGCATGGCACATAATCAGCCTCTTCATCACTTGAGTCATTACCATCGACTCCATCCTCTTCATCATTTTCAGCCTCCCAATTTCTCCCAGTTGTGAAGTAATGGATGACATCTTCAGGATCAACATTTGGTGGTGATGGCATGGACAACCCTTCATCTACTTGACTGAAATTGAGATGCACCCCTAGGTTCAAAGCTACATCTTGAAATTCAGATGGCAGATTGAGACTCTCTTCATTTTTAGCTACCTGATTACATGATTGAACTACTGGTTCTTGTTGAATTTTTGCTGCCTCAATGTTTTTTTGACAATATCCTTCTTCATTTGTTGGATTTGGGGGAATGCTTGCAGAAAAGGTTTCCACAAACTATCCAATTTGTTCCTCATTCCAACCTGCTATCCTCAAACAAGTCTTCATTGCCATGAACTATGCCTCATCATCAGTTGTATCACCCTCTATTTCTTCTCCCAATGTCGTTCCTTCCTCTTCAACCACGAAAGCTTGGCTTGGCCCCATATCCAAGTCAAGTGCATGTCGATCTAATGGCCAAATTCTTGTTCTTCTAAAACCACTTGCAATGTTATTAGGAGTCAAAGCTTGTGCAAAAGCTTTGCTGGCAAGTGTTGCCAACTCTTCCCTTCCAATGTCAAGTTGAGGATTTTCAAAGAGCTATATACTCCTTTTCTGTTTGAAGTAGTTTTTAAATGGTGAGAACACACTAACATTAAGGGGATACAATTTGTGGCTACAATGTACTAGAAGTGTGAGCAAATCTATTCCCATAGTCTTTGTTTCTTTGACCTTTTTGAATGCCACATGGCTCCCATGACTGTCAGAGATGAGAAGTTGTTTGTTGGTTGGTGACACACCTCCTAGGACATTTTTTGTGAAGTGTGTTAACCATTCCACAAATAATTCTTTGGTCATCCAAGCATGCTCTTGGATTTCCATGCATGCCCTTGGCTCATAGTTAACAATATAGTTTCTAATGTTCCTTTTAGACTTGAACAAATAGTAACTAGGTATAGCTTGACCTACTACACTAACACAAGCTAGAATAGTGATCCATTCTCTGCTTTTAGCAATTAATTGTGGAACACATTTCATCCCTATTTTTGCAATAACTCTCATTGCACAATTTATGCCAACCTGCACACCTGTTTCATCAAAGTTCCATATTTTGTTGGGCCCATAATTATGTTTTTTGTACAACTCCTCTAAGTTATCATAGAATGAAGAAACTATTTTAGGGTGCAACATTATAGCTTGATCTATGTCCACTCCTTCGGGTGTTCGAATTGTCAGATCGGGATGTGTTTGACGAAATCCAACCCACCATGACCTCCTTAGTATCCCATTTGTGAATAGGTTAGGCCTCACTCCAACCATGTGGGCCACCGTTGACTTAAGTTTTGACACTTGATGGCCATGGCCAATATTAGCCATATCTTTACACCATTGCACAATTTCAGCTTCTTCTTCATTAGTTAGGACTGTTCATGGCCCCCTCCTTTTTGTGGATGTCACACCATTGAGCCATGCTCGTAAACTACTAGGCAGGATTCCCCATTTGATTGTTGAACCTCTGATTGACATTCGATTGTCCTCAACATCTGTAATGGCTTTTTCCATGTCATGCATAGACCAAGTTTTCATGCACAGATCTAGGGTTCTCAGATGGCCAGTAGATGGTGGTTCCATTTCTACATTAGTATTATGAACAACAGGTTCAAAACCATCATTTTCATTAGTCTGTTCTGCATTTCTAGAAATAACTTCCTCGTCCATGTTCACTGCTGGCTCTTCATCATCTAGAACATCGAATGTCACTCCACGAGGTACTCTATTCAAGCGCCTCCCACCCGATCTTTTCCTCTTCTGCCTTGGTGCCATGATTGTCAATGATCCTATACATTGTAAGCGATCAAGTGTCAAAAATAAATGTATAAACATTGCAAAACATAGATATAATTACAAAAAAAATCACTAATAAACATTGCAAAACATAAAACAGTGCTAATTGCGTCACTATTAACATGCAATTAGATCTATTTTATCATTCAAATCTGCTCAAAAGACAATGGGTCTAATTCAGGTTAGCACCTTATAAAATCATTTTGGTGCCCATTAAAAATCACTCCTACATATTAATCTCCTTACATTAGAACTTGACAACAAACACATTACACCCCAATTAGGGTCTGATTAAAGAATATGACTAATGTTATTTTTTTGGGTATCTAATTCTTTTGCATCATTTAATTTGGGTTTACATATATATATATGTAGATATAGATGTATTTATATATATTTGTATAAATATATGTATACATGTATCTATGGATACATTTAATTACATAGTTACATCTATGCATAAAGCTATAAATATACATACATACATATATATATATATACTTAGATATATGTATGTATATATATCAATGTTCAAAGCACATTGTATAGAATTGGGTTTTCATAAATGTGCACAAGAAATTAACCGAGGGTTTCACAATAATAATTCCTCACTCGCAAGAATACAAAAATGCATTTTCAGATAGATGTAGAATATTCTAGGCAAGGGTTTCATGAGATTAATTCCTTAAGCACATGAATTTCGAAAAAACCAAGCAAGGGTTTTCAGAAATACATATTTATTTTAAATGGGTTTGTCAATTTATGCCCAAAGTGACATGGGTTTTTTATAAAACGGTCGAAGCATACCAAAAAATATTATTTTGCAAACATGTTCATACCCATGAAATTCCTGATCATTTCTGGAGACAAAATTATGAGACAATTGACTTTACCAAGTCGTATTTAATCATTTAACCACAAAAAAACTCAAATTCACATTTTTTTTTAGGGTTTAGGGTATGTATGTATGTATGTATGTATATGTATGTGTGTGTACGTTGCCATTCTCTCCATTCTCTCATATATGATTCCTATTATGCTCCTCCATGTCTCCATAACCATATGGCTCTTCTTAGCCATCATTATCTCCATCGCAATATTACCTTAATATTAGCCAGCATGTATGTATATGTAATAGCCATGTATATATACATGCATACATACTACATGCACATAGATACATAGATACATACTACAACAACACATGGCACCATGACACAACAAACCAGCACCATGACCTGTAGTCAGGCAACCATGACAGAGGTGTAAGAGGAATGATTTGGCCTCCCTTATACAAAGCGGTAATAATTTTCAATCGGTAGACCAACCCTTCATAGGTCATGAAGATCTGAGAAAAATGGTCACCAGTACCATTGTTTGCATTTAAAAGGATGAACTAAAGGAAGGATACACACATATACATTGATTTGTTGAATGAACAAGAGACAAAAAATGTAAAATGACAAATATATGTATGCTAGCCTATTGTATGTGCAATGGAAAGTAGAAAAATATAAACAAATGCTAGTCTATTGTATTGGACAGCCAAACGAAATGTATTTAAATAGAGTTATAGATGTATATATATGTGTGTTTTTGTATGTATATATACGTAGCTATATGTCATTTCGATTTATGTGTAAATGGCGTATGTATTTGTATATGTGTATATGACAAATACATAATACACATATATACACATATAAATAAATGCATATATATATATGCTCTACCTATACTCCTATAATAAATACGATAAATGACCAATACGAGAAATGACCAAAATAAACAAATGGTATTTAGATCTATTATTATTATGGGCCAATAAAACAAAATGTATTTAAACAAAGTTGGAGTCATATATATATGTGTGTTTGTGTGTATGTTCATATATATATATGTAAGAAATGTCGAATGTATTTATATATGTGTATATGTTTTTTTTAAATACATAATACACGTATATACATATAATAGAAATGCATATATATATATATATATATATATGCACACACACATATGCATGTCTGATATAAAATATTGAAATAAATGACAAATGACCGAAACATGCATATATTTTGGGGTGATCCCACAATAGTGGTTTACAGACATTTAGCCATTGGACCTTGATTTTTTTTTTTTTTAAACTAAATCTTCACATTAGGGCACCTATTAGACAACAAGAAGGAATTTGAAGATGATGAAACTAGGAATCTCATCACATTTTGTCTATAGATTCTAAAATATTTACACTTTCAAAATTTTGAATTAGATTATCTCCTGGTTTGTTTTGGATTTTATTTTCAAAGTATAATGCATAATTTTTTTTTACATGGAAGGGATAAAGATTCTAATTCTTTGAATTTAGATTTGTAACTCTGATATCTAGTGCTTCCACTTGGTTAGACAATTTTTTATTGAATATTTTTTCTTTAATCAAGTTTTGAATTCAAACCAATTACAATTCAGACATAGCACGAATGTATAAAGCATAACTTTTTTTGTATATATCGAAATTCAATTTATTTATTTTTGTTGGATCAAGGAATTCAATATCTGGTGTAATCATATTTTTCAAATTTTTGTTTTATTAATCTGCTATTTTTCCACATGTACAGAACATAGACCTTCATTTTCGATGAAAAACCTATGTTTAATAAAACTAAAAAAACAAATACATAATAAAACCAAAACATATTAAAATTATATTCGTTGGATAGCTCGTTCTGAGGACTACTTGATTCAAGTTGGGTTTGTGAAGATTCCTCCATTTTCATTCTCAACCTGAGCTCTGAAGTGCCAAAATTTAGGGTTTTTTTGTGTCTCAGGGAGGGTATGAGGAATACAGGGGGTTTGAACTAACCCGTAGGGGTTCGCTCGAACCAAGGTTCATTCAAACCCTGTTCATTCGAACCCCCCTTCTATAAGGGGTTTTGATGTATTTTTTGGTGGGAAAGTATTAGGAGAGGTCGACCGAACCTAGGTTCTAGCGAACCCCTAATGGGTTCGGTTGAACCAATAGGTTCGTATGAACCCCTAAAATCAATTTTTTCACCTTGCATTCATTTTCTGTGAGTTTTCCTTCCTCACTTCAATTGTAAATCACTATTGTGGCTTCACCCATAAATACAGGTACCTATTTGCAAATTCAATAAGATGCAGAAGTAAATGATCAACCAGTACCATTGTTTGCATTTTCAATGGATAGGAAAAGGATACACACATATACATCGATTTGTTGAATGAATAAGAGACATGGAAAGCAAAATGACAAATATGTGTATGCTAGCCTACTGTATGTGCAATGGAAAGTAGAAAAATATAAAAAATGCTAGAATGTATAAACTAAGAAGACACTACATAAATGAAAATAAGTAAAGTACCTACCTGAGACTTGGGATATTAGAGGAATGTGCAGAGAATGCTTGTCATTGCTTTCAATTTTGCAAAGAATAACATGCAATTGTGAATGTCACTAGCTACTTTCCCCCTCTTATTTAGGAATTTGAATCTGAAAATTGAATGCATTCAGTTTAGTTGTTGTGTTTCAAATTTAAATTTGTTTGAGCATTTGAATTTGAAGCTGCAAGTTACGTAGGTTTTTAAAGATGATATGACTGAATTCTGCATTACATTTGGATTTGATGTTTATTTGGACCTATATTTAATTGTGCAGGGACCTACAGGAAATTAAATAAATGCATATAGCTGCTAGGGAGTGTGTGAAAGACTGTGCATTTCAAATCCCATAGAGTTAAAAGGAGATTGTGATTATGTCATGTAAAGCGCCATTAATTGTGCATGTGTAGTTGTAAATATAAAATGTAATGAGGGATAAACATTTGCAAGTGGGGGTATTTGTAACAGTAAATGTTTTAAATTAAATTGCAAATGAGTCTTTTTATGTGCAAGTTGACTTTTTTAATAAATTGCTATTGGTGTTGTAATTTTTTATTTGTTCATAAAAAAATTTTTAATGGATCAAAGTTTAATTTTTTTTGGGGGGAAGTTAAAAATTTTTTGGGGGGTGAAGTGAGCATGGAGGTGTCGGTTATTCAATGGGTGGCGGATACTGGGTCTTCTCCCCTACTTGCATCTTGCATTTATAAGCAAGGTTTTGTACATTATTCATATATCTCAATTTATTCATTCACTCATGCTGAAATAATGTGTTGCTTCTCTCACATTGTGATGGTTTATATCGCAGACTGTGCTCCTGAGAGGTGAATTTTCACCAACATTGTATCACAGCCGGCTACCTGAAACTCCTACTGAGAATTTTTATCAAAATCTGAGATCATTTATTCGGTGGAGATTATTTGACATTTGAAATTTGTTAAATTTGAAAGTCGACATTTTTTCAGATTTTCTTTTTCTTTTTCAATCTTTGCCAGAGCTTTGGTTCATTTGGAGAAGCTCGATTTTTCTGTTCAGGAGGGGACTGGTTTCTCTACCTGGCGAGGCAGCTGGGGTTTTCTTGCGAGTTCATTCATCAAGCCGTCATTACTGGGCAATCCTCTCATTCAACTTGAAGGCGCAATCTGTTTTTACCGATGCTGTTGGAAAAGTATCTGCCTGCATTGATAGCAAATTTGTCCGATTTGGCTACAAATTGTACGAAACTTAAATCAAAAATGTCATATTTACATGATGACTTGCAATTTGGAGAGTGATATTCTTCATTGAAGATGCGAACAACGTTGAATCTCTGTTTTGAGGAGGCATTTTGGCTCTGCTCCTCATTGGAGGCATTTTGGGGGCCGATTCATTCTGCCCAGCATTGACCCTGGCAGCGCTCCACGCGGGCTCCTCACAGGTAAGTGAAAATTTGAAAGGAGCAGAAACCTCCCTGATCCACGCTTCAAATCTGCAAGGGGCAGATTGATTGCTACAAAGGAGGCACGAGAAATCCGTGCCCATTTGGGGTGTTTTTAGTCAAGTGAAAATACGATCAGGTGTCTTGCTAGTTCTGTTCAGAACTAAAACGAAGTTGAGCAGAAATAATGTGTGAAGAAAAGGGAGAACATAAATTTGGAAGAGTGGATGGTAAGAAGCAAGAGAAATTGCAGCACAACATAGGAAAAACAGAGGTGTGCAGAGAATACAAGAAATAAAGGAATGTGCTCATTTAAAAGAAGATAAAGAATGTAGCAGAAGGAGGGCACGGATACAAAGCAACAGGGAGGAGTAAGAGAAATTGTAAACAAATTTGATATTTTCAGACTAGATAAAATTTTATTACCTTTCGTATGCATAAAAGAACTTGAATTTTATGGTGGTAGTTATTTAAGTACCTTGAATGTTTGACAAAATGAAATAAAGTGAATTAGCTTCCATTAATGTTGTGAATTTTAAGTTGGAATTTTAATTAGACAAATGAAATTGTCAATTCAACTAATCGTAGGCATTGATAGAGGATTGATATGGTAGAGGTGGTTGTAATCTTGCTTGCATCAGCATAGAGTTTTCCAACTACTCTACTGAATACTTTTTAAATTATTTTCTATAACTTAGTTCATTAATTAGGCATAAGAGGAAATAACTAAACTATTTTGTGAGAAAAACACTTAGGATGTAGGATGATTACTTTAACTTTTCGCATACTTATCAAATCATAGAAGATAATGTCCATTTTCTCCAAATACAGAACAAGAAAGTAAGTTTTGGTGGAAATGCATCCATATTGATCCCAAAGAAAAATAAATATTTCAAAGACACAAATGGATCCCTCTGCACTAATATAATATCAATGGATTTCTAAAGGTTAATATTTTATTCACCATATTTCAAGAACTTCCATAAAGAGTGGCATCTTAATATCATCATGAAATATAAATAACTAAAAATAGTTACAAATTATGTAATTGGGATGATAGTGTTCTATTAGATGATGACCCATAATAGATTTTTGTTGAGAATTATGTTTTCATTCTCTGCTTATATATTTGTATATATACACATATTTTGATGGTCTTTTACCCTTGAGCAGAATATATTTTATGAAATTATCATCTATTATTATATTAATAATATACTTACAAGATCATACAATCCCATGATCAATATTACACTTATAATTTTATCTTGATCATATGTTACTAGTATTATTATCATATCTTCATCATTACTATAGGTTTTATATAATTTTTCAAATGATTTTATTTAGAATATTTTATAACACAATTGCTAAAATAATATTTTCCATCATAATTACAATTTTTTTAAGAATAACATGTTTCTTCCTCATGATTATATTATATGCTATAATGCAATATTGAAATATTCTAACATCATGTTTCATGATGATTATATAGGTTTTTTATAACATCACATATGATTTCATTCTCTAGCAAAATTATCATAATAGCATATAAACACTCCAATGCATTTACAAGGTCCTTCTTATAGTTTGCATGATTATCTTTAAACATTTTGATACATGTAGTATTGCTACATATTTTTTCCATGATCACATTATTTTATATGACCATTGTACTTACCTTCACACTCATCTAATTTTCTCATGTTTTTGCTTATTATATTTATATCTTATAATCATATAATTATCATTCCTTTATGATATTTCTAAATTTATATTTCTTTGTCTAGTGTTTTATAACTATAATTCTTCTTCTATTTGGGTGTTATTGGTGGAATAATTTTACCTATTATTCTATAATAGTTGATATTTTCATATCTTTATATACTTTCGTCCAACTTGGTTTCGTTCATTTTTTAGCATGCTTGTAGTTATTATCACATGATCAAAGTCCATTTTAGATGGTACCATATTACTTTTATTTCCTTGATGTGGTATATCTTAGATTGTTATCTAGATACTATGCATGTTCAACTAGAAGTGGAATATCTCTCACCTTTTTACTCTTTGATTTTTTATTTTAATTATAAACATGGAATTCTTCTTTTTAGTGCCTCTATAATCTACTCGTTATTTTTTGTATTTTATATTTTTTAAGATTCAAGATTCACTTCAAAATAAAAAATACCTAAGTGAAGTCGCCATCCATATTTATATTTTGTTTATGAGTGTTTGAATAAATTTATTTTACTATGAAGACTACTTTTATTTTCTTTCACACATAGCCTCATAGTCAATTTTATATACAAGTCAAATTGGTAGTAAAATGTAATCGTGAATAATGCATATCTTACACTTTTCTTGCTATTGTTGTACTCATGATATGAACAATGCATATCTACTTTATATATATGAAATTGATCTTGATTAATTTTGCACTTACAAAGTGATCTCTTTCCTTTCAAATTGATTTTTTTTTTTTTTTTTTAATTTACCCTTCCTTATGACCATTATGTTATATTGAAAATACTAAGCGTTGGTTAATTTTTGACATCATGAGCTAGATTATTCAACTTGACCAATCATTATTACTTGTATGAATATTTATGAAAATTTATCATAAGATCTACATCACACAAGCATCTAGGAACTATTTGTTTGTTAAAATTGTTGTCCTCAATCTTTTATCCAACCACTAAATTAGTGTACCAACATGGTTTGGCATAAGGGAGTAATTGTACTTGCTAACTAAGAAATAGCAAGAACTAAAAATACCTTTTTATGTTAGGACATACTGAGAACACTAAGGGGAATCAAAAATGACATTTTAAAAATATATAGAGGTTTGATCTATTAACTACATTGAATATGTGGAGTAGACTAGATCCACACTTGTAGAATCAAATCTATAATTATGAAAGTGATATATGCTAATAAACAAATATTTGAATACTTTGAAAATATTTCTCTAAGCATAATTGGTATTTGGAAAGTAAAATGTGTTATATAGTGACATATGTATTACTTACATATACAATATTTATACAAATATATTACTCTAATATTACTTATAAATATATCTTTACTTTAATTCTATAACATTGGTGTATCGTTATTCAACAACAATCATTATTTTCTAATAAAAAATTGTATATTATTTTATTGAAATTTAAAACATTATTTCATTTGCATTTATTACATATCATTAAATCATACAAAACATTTTATCTAAGGTAGATTCTCAATTTCATATTGTTTATTTATATATTCAGAATTATTGATTTTATTTTAAAAATATTATTTATTTTCTCTCTTTACAAGATAAGATCTTAATTATGCTTTATTTTTTGAAAATCATTTGCGTAGAATTAATTAATTATTATTATTTTAAATCAGATATTCTATACCAGTGCCAAACTTATATATCACTAATGTGCACATAGTTAATATAAGATTATTACATATCTTAAATCTCCACTCATGAAAGAGCTGAAGAAAAGCAGGCTGAGCATTAGCTAATCTCAACCATTATTTAAGCGTTACTATATTTTGCCTCCTTAGACAGAGGCACGTCAATCAACAGTAGAAGGTTTGATGATGGAGCTATATTGGGTTTGCTCGTCGTAGTACTTGGTCCACAGCATCACTCCTCCATATTTTTGGGAGGCCTTGATCGAAGGCAGCACTTTGCTGATGAGTGTGGCTGCCTCAATATAACCGCTGCTGGCAGCACCAGGCGAAGCCGGAAGGCCGAGGTAGAAGCCCCGTGTTTGAACAGTGACTACAGACATGGTCCAGCGGTTCCATGAATTCACCAGATTGGAAGGATCGCGATTGGCATACTGACAGGAAGGGTTGTCGTAGAACCGGACCCACACGTAGTCGAAAAGCCGCGTCTGCAAGGCCTTTCCGAGCGAACTGTCGGGATAGGGGCACTGCGGAGCGGCGCTGAGATAGACCTTTTTGTAGGAGGTGCTAAGATCGGACACGGCCCTGGCCAGATCGTCCCAGTGCGCCGTCGTGGAATCGATATGGAAGTCAATGCCGTCGAGAACGGCGTCTCCTAGAGGCCTGGAGGTCGACTGCCCTCCGAGAAAGTTGTTCCACAGATAGATGGCCACGTTCTGCGCATCCGCTGTGGAGGAGATGAGTGCGTTTCCGTAGGGTCCTCCGAGGGACAGGAACACCTTTACGCCGCTGGACTGGCAGATTTTAATATCGGCGCTTAGCGATTTGCATGTTCCCGCCGCTGGATCGCAGTGGCCTCCCAGGTTGAGCACCGGCGCCTGCCCGTTGCCGAACGTCATTAGAAACGCGAGATTCACAATTTCGAAGTTGCCGCTTGCGCAGGTGTTGGCAAGAGAAGCTTCGATGCTATTCTGACCCCAATATATGCTTATGCCTCCCGCAGATACCCTGCTCCACAGCAGAGCAACTACCAAGGCAATTGCGACTCCTTTCATTCGACGACTCTCCATGCTTTGCAATGAATGATTTTGCTTGCTTTAAGCCGGTAGGATCGGGCTCCTTATATAGGCATTTTGCAAGAGGAAATAGTTCCAAAAATCATATGCTTCCTATGAATTCCATACGGAACAGTTAGACCGTACAGTTAATACTGTACGGACGGCCCCACTGCTGCAAACAATCTCAGCGAAGTATGAATAGTGTTTTCTCCCCCACATATACAGTTTGTTTTAGCATATATACGATGTTTTGAAAGCATATATACACGTCCATATTTAAAATATATATTGACACATACACATGAAATATTTGTTTGACATTGTGGTATATACAGCATACGGATAGATACGCAATAGCCGAAGTGGGATCACAGGTATATATTCAAGGCAACAGGCATACGGGTTTATGCATATCGTGGCGTACACACATTCTGGCATATACACATTTTGGAGTATATACAGTCTTTCGTCCGGGGGTTGATTTGAATGTTCTTGAATCACCTGTTAAATCCCGACGATATCGGCAGATTTATTTGGTTTTAATCAGATGTTTATTTTGATTTAAATTTGTTGGAAGCTTAGTTTGAAATCTATATACGTCCCATTGAAGTCCCGGGAAGTCCAACGTCTTTTAAATTGCATTTTAGAAACCTTTAAACTTTTAAATTAAACATTTTGTATCGCCATTTCACGTTCGCCCCACAACTGGACAAAAAACTATTTTTGCTACCCTTTTGAAATCCGCGTACGTCTTTTTATTTTTGTGCTAGGTAGGCTCTTCGTCACATTGGGGACCGAGAGCTTGGCACTAGTGTAAGCCCTCGGTCAAGTGGCGCTCTAAACCCACGGTCACACCCAGTGCTTAGGCACTTACTCCAGACTCCTGGCCACTCCGGCCCAATGAGTAGTCACCTAGCCAACCAGGGGCCAACCAAGGGCTTATGCTTTGGTAGACACCATTCAAAAGATTTAAATAGAAATGTTTTCCAAACTATCATAACTTGCTCAATTTTAATTGGATTTTTAAAATTTTATAGTCATCCAAAAGATAGTTCATATAGTTACACATAGTGGTGAAGGTAGAATTTGAAGTTTTTGTTCTGGATTTCAAATAAACTCATCCAAAGCTAGATTTTATTTTGCAATTTCAACTAGTCATAACTTTTGTGTTTTTCATTGTTTGTTTAGTGTTTTGCTTTTAGCTTATCCAAAAAAAACCAAACAAACTTTGTTTTTTTAGGATTAATTAGTATTTTTTAATTTTTAATCAACTTTTGTGTGAAGTCTTTTCATGGGTCCAAGATTTATCTTCTAAACTACTAACATAAGTGGTTTTGTAGGTTGTTTTTAAGAAATTATTATAGACCTTTTTTGTTTCTATGTGTTTGTCTTCCTTGTTTGTTTTCACATCAATTTTTTTGTTAAAATTCACTTTCACAGTTCATTTTGGATTAAAAATCAATGTGTCTTTCAAATCTAAAGGTAGACTTATGCTTATGTTTTAGATAATTTTCCAATTAGTATCCTTTGAAACACACAATGTTGAAGCCTAATCTAGGATAACCATTACCTAAGTGCTAAATCTATTTTTCCTTCATCTCATCACCAAAAACCATAGTCTATAAACCATAATCCAAATAATTTGCATATAGCTTGGCCATCCTTTCCAAATCATAAGTCCTAGTCCATGCCTCACATCATTTTGTGCATCTAATCTAACTCATAAGAATTTTTACCTAAAAATAGTACCTTGTCCATTTGAGATTATCCATCTTAACGACATCCTTAGTTCTTAATTCACTGTCCATATTTTGACTTGAGCCATTATCAAATCATCCACAACATACCTTTGAGTGTGAGGTACACATCCCTTTGTTACTCATTGTCGATTTGGTCATAACCTTAGTCATATTTGACTCACATCCAACATCTTTGAACACATTAGGATATCCTTGGTCATCACACCATCACCATCTTTTATCCACACCATCCTTATAGTCCAGTTCTTATCATCATAAAGATCAATGTTTGGACATAACTTTAAAAGTATCACCTTCGGATATTTTAATCAAATCATCATTTAATTTACATTTTGGGACCTTTAATCTACACTAAGTCCTCTTTTTTAATCCTTGGAAACTCTACAATAATATGTAGATTCCTTTATTAAAGTCATAATCAAACTATCCTAAGATCCAAGTGTGTAACTTTCACTTTAGATCTGAAATGAAGAAAATAGGTGTTCCACCTTTAGGGAGGTGGAACACAAACTAGGTGTTTAGGGACCTAGACCTATTTCCTTCAACTTTCACTCAAGGAAGCCTTAGAGATCTGAACCCAAGGATGGAATAAGAGAAAGAGATCACTTAAAGGTTGTCCTAGGGTATGATTAGAGACTAAAAAGGGGGTTCACCACCAAGGTAGGGCTTGGAAAGACCAAAAATGTAAAGGATATTCGAGAATTGAATGTAAAGTAGAATAGTAAACTAGAAAAGTATAGATGTGGACTTGGGAAGTTGAATGTGCTCAGAACAAGCTTTAAAATCTTGAAAAAGCTAACTTCAAGGTTCACTGGGACTCATACGCTAGGCTGGGCATATGAGTCCCAGATTAGGGTTTCTGGGTAGGAACTGAAACTTGGCATTGACAAGCCTGGAACTCCTAAAATCTAGAAAAATCATTGTACTGGGAATCATACGCCACAAGTGGTGTATCAGTCCCATGCTTCTTTTTCAAGGGGTCAAAATTTGAGTCTATTCGAGCTTATCTCTGCTCTTCCTTCCACGCTTTGTTTCTGGATCTGATACTCTGAATTCAAACCTATAGATGACTTTCTATGAAGATGAAAACCTTGTGACAACTTGACAACTTCTCTCAACCTTGTAAATTTTTATTCAAAGGATCTTCAAGCCTCAAAGCCACCTAGGTCTGCAATCACACATTTAGAGAGAGAAAAACTTGTTGATTTTTCGGAAATAGGGGTTTTCCTTGGTCAAACCTTGTATAATTAATTAAGCCCTATGATGAAACAATGAAACATGAAACATGAAAAATGATACCTTGAATGATGCCTTGAGATGTAAATCAACTAATTAACATGAAGTGGCCATGTAGAATGTAGATCTTGATCTTGAATTAGATGTAGAACAATGATTAATCTTGGATCTTGAATGCTACATCATAACACTAGCTCAACAACATGCTTGATGGCTAATGATTTTGACATGACGATGGATTTTGAATTGCTACAAAAAATGATGAAGAAATATGCCCTTGAATGCCCTTGAATACTCTTGTAAACTCTTTTGATCACAAACTTGCTATTAGGAATGCTCTCTTGAAAGTCCTAGGTCAAAATGATTGAAATAACCTTGTATTTATACTTGTTTATGCCAAATTTCTTGAAATTACAACACTACAAGCCGACATCAAATCTAGGAAGATAAAACCCCACCAAGAATTACATTTAAATTGGGGCCTGATTAGAGTGGGACTTATGTGCCCAAGGTGGTGTATGAGTCCTAGTGGCTCAAAAATAGGGCACACACTCCAAGACAAGTTCCATCTAAGGTGAAATTCAAAATCAGGTCCCAAGACTTAGGTAGGACTCATACACCCAAGGTGGCATATGAGTACCAGACCACAAAAATCTAGAAGATATGACCCAAAACACTCAATTATGATTGGTCATTTGACATGTTTTGGGATTATCTCTAGAAAAATACATTTAATAAGGCTTGTGGAGGAAAAATAGGACCAAGGCATGGATAAGCTCAATTAATTAATAAAACCATAGATTAGTGTGAAAGTGTTAGGATACACTCTACAAAACCCTAAATAAGGAGCCATTAGGTCCATTTATTTTACAAGGGCCCTAAATTTAATGTGAGGGTGTAAATGAATACACTTTACATCACTAAATTAAGGAAAATTTGGGTCAATTTAGCTTGAAAGGGTCCTAAATCCAATGTGAATGTGTAAAATAAATTACAACACTAGATCAGTGCAATATTATGTTCATTTTAATGTCAATCATTCCCAAATTAAGTGTGAAAATGTGAAGGGATACATTTTTCTATAGTACATTTAGCCCCCACTTTAGTGAGAGGAGGAACTTGCTTCAAAATGACACTAAAGTAGACATTCAAGAGGGGTCCATGTGTATTGATGTGGATGGCCTAGGATGACAATGATCAATGGGGTGGTCAAGCCCCCAGGATCCAAGATCCTACGTCAAACCAACGTAAACACAAAAGGACATGCACAAGGTTTATGATAAGCAACATCAAGATACACAAACATGCAATGTTAAAGACATAAAGATGAAAGAAAAATAATGAAAATGTGTATCAAGCTTCAACTATTTATCCCAGACATTGTGGATCAAATCTAAGTTGCTTGTCTAAGAATGCACACTCTAAGGCAATGAAACTTTAGGCTGCCCACTAGGTGAGTATCCAAAAAGGGCGGCTTACACGTGGAACTTGATGTCCATTATGAAAACCAAATGCATGCTCACAATGGCTAGTGGAACCTTAGGGTGTACACTAGGTGATCTACCAACATAGACGCACACAACCAGTATGTGCTCTCGCAGACAAGCAAGTGGCTATGGGAAAGTCATGCCTATGTTTTTCTCCCATATGTAGAACCATACCAAATATATACCTCCTGATAACTTTGATAAGGCACCACACACCAATGAACTTTGAGCTCCATGAAGCAAAGCTTCATATTTTTGTTACTCGTGAACAAACAAGATGGATCCACAAGAATGCAAAGTGTGCTATGCAAGGTGGCCATATAACAATTATTATAAGTGTAGAGTATGTTCAAAGGGATTTTTCTTGGTTCATGTAAGGTATCTTCATAGGGAACATTGTGCCTAATGTTTCCAAACGAGGACAAGTCAAATAAATATCACGCTCTTAGAGGAAATGAAACCTAATAACACAACCAAGAAAAGGACACATCGCAAGA
Organism: Sequoia sempervirens; assembly: GCA_007258455.2. Lineage (NCBI taxonomy): Eukaryota > Viridiplantae > Streptophyta > Pinopsida > Cupressales > Cupressaceae > Sequoia > Sequoia sempervirens. The sequence goes on from VDFB02281492.1 coordinate 991,968,851, forward strand.
ATAAACAAAATCACACAATGAAATATAAATGTCGATGTATGCCCTCACTTTCAAGTGGTTGTTAATACCATTGCTATGAGTAGTTGATTTAAAGTAGAAGAAGACACGAGAACTTATTCAAAAAGAGTTATGTCAAGTCACATGTCTCCAAATGAAGCTATGTGATGAAAAGGGGTAGCCCCTAAAAGTCAGTATGTTACATGCGAGCCAATTTAAGGCATGTCATACAAATCTCAAGCTTCCTCTTATATATACATGGAAGGTAGTCAACTAGACCAAAAGAGACAACAAAAAGTGACATACATGGACAAGGCTTCCTAACCCATTGCCCCCAATTAGTGTAGGACAAGGATGAGCCAAGGTGATTGATAAAAAACATGCTACAACACAAAAATCAGTATCGATTAGAGGAATTAGGTGCCTCAATATAAGGAAGAGCACCCCACTCCTTAAGATGTTGAATTTTATCACTTAAAGCCTTACATTCATTAGTAGAATGACCATGAACTCTATGATATGCACAAAATAAATTCTTGTAGTAAAATTTATTTCATGCTCTTGGAGGGAGGGATATCAAACGATCTTGGAGGAGTCTCGACAAGATAATTTCTTGATCAATAGTATATGATGTTTCATTATTTTGCAACAAAGATATCTCTTGCTTAGTACAATATGTCATACTTATACAAGACTCTTAAAATTGTGAGATTTTGTTCTCTCCTTGAAGGGAGGGTGTAAAATCTAATGAATTTGAATAATTAGTATTTTACATGAAGACATTGATATCAAGTGAAGATTTCTTTGTTTCTTTCTAAGGATAACAATCAAGACTATTAGTGTCTATCAGTTAGCATGCGCTAATGTTAAAGTTGGCTTAGGAGAATTTTTTTAAGAGAGTTTATATTAAGTGAAGCCTTTCTTGTTTCTTTCAAAGGACAATAACCAAGACCACTAGTCCTTTCTTGCATGTTAGGCTCTGTGGGGACACATATACCTTGTTCTCTAGCACCACATCCTTTTCCACTATATCCAAGTTGTTCCATGAGTTCATAACCTTTTCCATAAATCTTTTCCATTTTTTTCATATTTAATGGTTGTTCATAATTAACTTCTTCAAAATGAAATGAAGAAAATAGGTGTTCCACCTTTTGGGAGGTGGAACACAAACTAGGTGTTTAGGGACCTAGGCCCAATTCCCTCAAGTTTCACTCAAGGAAACCTTAGATATATCAACTGAAGGATGGAATAAGGGAAAGATATCTACTAAAGCTTGTCCTATGGTATGATTAGAGACTAAAAATGGGGTTCACTACCTAGCTAGGGCTTGGAAAGACTAGAAATGTAAAGGGTATACAAGACTTGAATAAATGACCCAAAAATGAATGTAAAATAAAATGATAAAATGGAAAAGTACAAAGGTGCACTTGTGAAGATGAATTTTCTTGAAGAAAGCTTTGAAATCCTAAAAATGATGACTACAAGGCTCACTGAGACTCATGCACCAGGTTGGGTGTATCAGCCCTAGATTAGGGTTTGGGTAAGTGCACAAAGTTGAGTCCACAAAACATGGAAGTTTTTTCCTTAGCCAAAAAAATGAAATCAATTTTGATAAAACAAGATCTTTATTTTAATAAACGAGATCCCGAATTTTAAAAATCGGGATCCCGTTTAGCTTCGAGATCTCGAGCCTGAACACGAAACGAGATCCCACTTTTTAAAAATCGGGATCCCGTTTCCCATAGGATCCCAAACTGATGGAAAAGGAACGAGATCCCGATTACTACGAAACAGGATCCCGATTTGTAGAAGTCGGGATCCCCTTTTATAGAAATCGGGATCCTGTTTTGTATTGCTATTTATTTTTATAAAAAAAATAGAGTTCATTTCACAGCGGACAGGATCCCGAGTGCAGGCAACAATGACCCCCAAAATAGCTACAGGTACCCGCCCATGCCCCATTTTTTTGTATTTTTTATTGAAATTGTGAAGAAAATAAGTGAATTTGGCATTTTTTTAATTTATTTCACATTTTGAGTTTTTTTTCCTGTTATAGTAGAAATGAGTAATTGTAAAAATAGACAAAAAAATGTAATGAAAATTGAAGATTTTTTAATAGAAATGAAAAAATCAACCTTGAATTGTGTTTTACAAACAAAATTTAACTTTTGAAACCTAAATCGTTCGATTAAACCAAAAAAAATTGAATTTAAAACCCTAATTGAAACAAAACAAAAATTGCATTTCAAAACCCTAGAAATTGAAATGAAATAAAAAATTTGCATTTAATAGAAACCATAATCAAGATTTTTGAAACCCTAAATTCAAATCAAACGAAAAAAAATTGAATTTGAAAACCCTAGTTTGAACTGAAATGAAAAAATTGTATTAAAAACCCTAATTGCTTATAAATTGAAACCCTAAATTGAATTAGAACAAAAAAAAAATTTAAAACGCTAAATTGAAAGTGAACAAATCATTTCGATTTTGAAAACTAGGTAATTTCGAGCTCAAAAAAATTCATTTGCATTGCTTAAATGTCTTAAATTTTATTTGCATTGTATGGAAAAAAATATGTTAAACTTTATTTTCAATGTTAAATTATAATTACATTAGAAAACAATATTTTAAAGAATACTTAAAATTCATAAAGTTTATCTTGATGTTTTTTTGCAAATTTAGTTAGCAAATTCATAAATCTAAGCACATACAATTGATTCTAATTGGCACTAACTTGCAAGTCTAAATTATTCCAAGGGCCACCTAAACTTCACCCTAATTTTGCTAAACCCTAGACCCTGAATTGTAAAATCTAAACCCTCAACACTAAAGCATTTGAACTTTTTCTTAGGACCAAAAAATAAAATTTGGTTGCCTTAAGAAACCCTCTGTTGTCACCATTCAATAGATATTTTTGTAATATTTTCACTTATTTGAACACATAATATAAAACCTTTTGGTTTCTACAAGTTTATGAAGAGTGGATGATCACTCTCTATGACACTTAGACATGATCATTAGGGATCTAAATCATTGGAAGAAAACTTTATTCTATTATATCCACAAGATAGAAGAGCACGAGTGAGAGTGCTATGGGTAAAGTTTCAAGTTCATTGGACATACCTAAAATTATGTAGGTTCAATGTCAAGAATGGGTCTATTTGGTAGATTTATGAAAAATATTATGAATATCTAGAATACCATAAAAGTATAATTATAGCAATTCCAATTGGAAACACTTGGGTATATATCATATGAAATTTAAATCAAGTAAGGTGTCTATTATATAGGAGAGTTGATAATACATGGAAAGAGATTTGTATGGGAATATATGTATTAAGAAACACATACCATGACCTCCATAGGATTTTTAAGATGTGATCCTAGATAATAATTCACCCATCCTCAATCATAATGGTTTCTTTAGCAATTAAGAGAGATTCAATAACCATAAAATTACTTATATTTTGATACTATATAGATTTATGTGGAAGGATAGAAATGCATCAATAAGGAGACCAAGATGGAACCATTTAACACCTAAGGTACACCTATTAAATGGGAAAGGGAGGAGGTACATGATGATAGGTTGGAGGAACTATGCTATTATTACAATAGAGATAGGAGGAGGATTCATATTATGCTCCTATAAATAAGAGGTTAATTTAGAAGATTAAAAGAACTAGATAATAACAAAGGAAATAATTCTATAGAGGGAGTGAGTGGGATTGTTGGAAATATACAAGGAGAGAGGTGAAGGTCCCAACACCTACATAGATTCCTACACGAAATACACCAATCTAGGCACTTCCTAGAAGGATCAAGATCCATGTGAGTAGCCTCTTTTTATTTTTGTATCTTCTACATATGTATATTTATTCCTTTATTATGTGATTAAAATTATGTATGATATAACTTATTAATAAGTTATTACAAGTATAATTATTAAAATATTTCATATTTATTTTGATATCCTCTAATATAGGAGTAAATTTTTACTTGTTTTTGATAGATGTATGTTATTTTTGTGCTATGTATAGATTGATTTATTTTTAACATGATACTTTTTTTTATTAGAGGGGTAAACCCTTTTGACCCAAAGCTAGATGGAACCAATGAGGCCATAGTATGACTAAATTTGGACCTCACTAGACATCTAGATCCCCTTAAGCCATCTTGTCACCCTAAATTGTAATTTGATTTCTTAATGGGTCCCAATATGACATTTATTAAGGGGATCAAAGAAGTTCTTAAAATTTGGTGAAGTTACCTAAGGCAACCAAATTTAACAATAATAAGATCGTGCAAGATTATAATATGAATGAGATTTCATGATCTAGGTTGGTCAGTTGAAACAAGGGTAGGTCTCAATCAACTATTCCACAAGAAAATGTTCTTCACTAACTTGCAAGTTCATTATATTCCAAGGGGCACCAAAACTTCACCCTAAGTTCTATAAACCCTAAACCCCGAACTCTAAAATCTAAACCCTAAACACTAAACCATTCATTTTGTCTTACCTGACCTTAAAGTGAAATTTGGTTGTCTTAGGAAAATCCACCAAATTTCATTCCCTTATGCCATGTAATTTTGTCATATGTAGGATCTTACTACATATATCCCCTTAAGTTATCCTATTACCCTAAACCCTAAACTCTAAACTCTAAACCCTATACCCTAAAGCCATCATTTTTTCCTAGGCTCTTACTGAAATTTGGTTTCCTTAGGCAACTCCACCAAATTTCATTCCCTTATGCCATGTAATTTTTTCCTAGGATCTTACTACATGTAGATCCCCTTAAGCTATCCTATTACCCTAAACCCTAAACTCTAAATTCTAAACCCTATTTAACCCTAAAGCCATCAATTTTCCTTTAAAGGCTCTTAATGAAATTTGGTTGCCTTGGGCAACTTCACCAAATTCTATTCACTTGAGCCATGCCATTTTCTCCTAGGACCTCACTAGACCCTTAAGCCATCATGTCACCCTAAATCGTACTTTGATTTCTTAAGGGGTCCCAATATGACATTTCTTAAGGGGATCAAAGAAGTTCTTAACATTTAGTGATCAAAGTTTCCCAAGGCAACCAAATTTAACAATAATAAGATCCTCCAAGATTATATAATATTAATAGTTAATTGTATTTTCATTCAAGCAACATGTTCCTTAGACATAAATGAGGCTTACATATTTTGTCATTTGTATTCAATTATTTAAGGTCATTTATATTGAATGGTTTAAAGGTATTTCCTAAACCTGTATCTTACATCTTGAAATTACAAATCTAATGCAGGTTCACTCATATCTTAAAGATCACATGGATCCATTCAATAATATTCACAATCCACCTCCATGCCATCCATCTCCACCACCTCCACCTCCACCTCCACCCACTCCACCTAGTAATCCCCCACCTCCACCTAAAATCAATGAACATGCTCGTTTGCAAGCACAAATCAATGCCAATGTTGGAACCATCCAAGATCAAATCAACATTATTCAAAATAAAGAATGTGTCGCACCTCCTGTGAGGATGTTTGCATCTAGGATGCAAACCCTTGTTGATGTTGTCAGGGCTATGTATGGGATCTTAGATGAGCACAGACAATGGCTAGAGGAGAGGAGAACTGCCAACTCTAGAAAGGAAAACACAAAGAAATGAAGGGATGCAGTAGAGAGTCACAATAGTTTCTCAATTAAGACAATGATCTTAAATAGTTATGAATTTATAAATTTGGTGAACGATGGATATTTTGTGTGATGGATCTATAAATTTGGTTCCAGATGGATATTTTTAGTGACATGAATTTATGATTTTGGTTCTAGATGGATATTTTTAGTGACACAGATTTATGAATTTGGTGGAATTTATGAACTTAGAATTAATAATATATAATAGTATATATTTTATGACTATCTACTAGATCATGATTTCTCCTACTGAAAAATTGTAATATGTGTGTGTGTGTTAGAAATAAAATGAGCTTTTGTGAATGTTTCAAGTTTATTGTTTAGTATGTAAGTGCATGTATTAAAAATTTGCATATATAGTTCTTAAATTTTGAAATTTGTATGTATGTACATAGTTTAGTTTAATGATCTGTACGCATGCAAATTATGCATCATATTTTTTTATTTGAAATGTACATGTACATGTTAAATTTTGAATTTTGTATCATGGACATGCTCTTGAGTTGAACAATCAATGTATATATATGTGCATTTCAGTTAAATATATGATCTTAATATATGTATGCACATCCTATTTTGTATGATTTAATGTAGGTGCACATTTATATAAATCATATCATGGATGCTTTTAACATTGATGATATCATGAATCCACCACCTTAGCCACAACCACATCCACCTCCCCCTCCCTCTCCACCTCCCCCTCTCCCTCCCCCTCCCCCTCCACCTAATATTCCACATCCAACACCTATCACATCTAATGAGGCTCGCTTGAGAGCATGAATAAATGATCAATTTGCATCCTTACAAAATAAAATCAATGCTATGCAAAGTCAAGCATTGATTCCTCCACATGTGAGACATTTTTCATTTTCGATGCAAAATGTTGGTGATGCCATCAGGATGATCGATTCTAATCTTGATAGGAATTGATGAGAGAGAGAACAAATGAGACAATTTTATTCTGATCGTCTCTCTTACAAACAAATATTAGACCTTAAAATAATGAAATCCCATCTAGCCCCCTACTTTCTTGACCCCATTACTCGACAACCCATTCCACCCAACAAATCTAGAATATCCATGAGGTGGTGCAAACATCTGCAGATGAGTGCAAATTTTTGGGATCAATGGTATATGGTTTTTGATAGTCCCCCACATGCTAATTGGGAGTACCCATTGTATTTTTTGAGAAAACTATATGTAGAGTTTGTTTTGGGGCAAAAGCCCAATTATTTTTATTTTAGATCATTTCAAGGTGTTGGTGGCGGCATGCCACAACAAAGATTAGGGGCAAGGGTTGATCCTCGACACCCCGTGCACATGCAACCCCTTGTTGTTGCTCCTGGTCCTCCCATTCCTGTACCTTTACATCATCGAGCTCTGGTCTCAACATTAGGTTCCCTTAGTACACTCGTAGGAGACCTTGATCAACATGCTTCTGTGATAGCGGGTGGGGAGCATAGAGATGATGATGATGGAGGATTTTTTTATGGAGCTGGTTCGAGTACTGCTCTAGGAGTGTCAAGGCTCGTCCCCCATTTATGTACTAGTTGTCATCAAGTATGCTATGGACCTGATCAGGCCACACCTAGTTTAGGTGGACAAGGAGATTCTAGTGGTTCATTTGGTCGCATCAGTTCATTTGTAGAGTTTCTTACAGCAAAGCATCACCCTGAGGACACTACGACATAGGTATAAATATGCATTTAGATGTACATTCATTTTATAAGAATTTTGATGGTTGTATATATCAAAGAAAAGTTTTCAATACATTTTAACAATCAAATTGTTTGGTGTTCAAATGACACTAACGATGGGGCAATCATCTGTTCCACGAGTACATACATCAACACTGGTCATACTCAACAATCCTTATGGTGTTTTTTTATTTCAATTTTTAAAATTATATATGAAATCATAAATTATTTAACTTGAATTTTAAATTTATAACTGAATCACATATATGTTTGAAATATTTATGTTGGTTTAGGTGATTCAATCTACATCCATGTCGATTCCTCCCGAGGGATTTTCAAGTACTGCTCCACTATCGGGTGTCACAGATCAGGGGCAGGTACATTCATATTGTAAATTTGTTTAAATTTTACATTAGTATAGTTACAATTTTATGAGTTTTGAATTGACTAGATATATGAAACCCCTGCATGTACACTTGTAAATATTATAAGCATTAAATTCTTGTATACATGTATGTCTAGATTGATACCAAAATAAGAATGGGCATCAGGAAAACATTTGATGTTGGAGCTACTCGTGAGGCCACTGATTTCCAGGTTGTTTACAAAACTTTCTACACAAAATGTGCAAACTTGAATATATATATATTAACCTAATTCAATTGTACATGCTTTAATTTTGATCTTGTAGGACTTTGTTAGTGCAACTTTCAGCCCTAACACAGACATAGTTACACCACCAGGAGGACATGTAGAGCAGGCTCCAGATCAAATGGTAATTTTTTTTTTATTATATTTAAAGTCAATTATAAATTTTAAATTGAATATATACATAATATGAGATTTTTACATATTATTTTTCTTTTATAGCATGAGACACATCTTGTAATTGAGCATGTACAGACAAATCCTAGAGAAAAGCCTAATGCACAACCTCAGAATACGGTACAATTAAAATATGATAAATTATAAATTAATTTGAATTAAACAGATTTTAAATGTATTGTTGTACATCTAATTTTGAATTTCTTTGTCCTGTTTATGTAGATTGTTTTAGATAATTTAGAGGTTGCTTTGGGTGCACCAGAGCATCCAGATGTAGATATGATGGTAATTTAATTTTATGATGGATTAGAAATTAAATTGTCATTAAATCATTTTTCATTGTCTTACATCTGATTTCATCTTTCCCTTGTATAGAGTGTTTCGGGTCATCCATATAGTCTGCATGGTGTGAAGAGGTCTCTTGATTATAGAGACAGTACATGACCTAGAAACATGTGATTTTATGTGATATTTGTTTATTTCATGGACTATATTTCTTGTTTCTCATGTACTCTGTTGGACTTTATTTCATGTGATTAATATATTGGTTTCATGCACTTAATATGTTACATAAATTATGGACTTTATTATTGTTTGAAATTTTAATTTACACATGTACATTTATGCATTTTATGTTAATAGTCAAGACATTAATATAGGACATTAATGTGAAATTTAGTGATCTCATACATGATATTAATATAGGACATTTTAGTATTTATACTTTACAAATTTAGTGATTTCATACATGATATACATGATATGTACATTCAATAAATAGCGATAATTACTCAATGAACTTATTCAATTCATGTCAATAAATAATTAGTCAATAAATCATAATTTACAAACAAAAACAATCTATTTATATACCAAAAAGGATAAAATTTTAAGAAATAAACAATACCATAGAATATTAGAGAACAAAAGTATTAATAAATTCTATAAATAATAAAATCTAACAATAATTTTTAAGTTGTCAAAACAAATAATGACATCTTAAGGGGATGTCTAAATGGGTCATAATAGAACATCTTAAGGGTATGTCTTAAGGGGTTATAATACGTCCTAAGGGGATGACTTAAGGGGTCTTAAGGAGATGTCTAAAGGGGTCATAGTAGAACATCTTAAGGGGTCTTGAGGGGATGTCTAAAGGGGTCATAATAGAATGTCTTAATTAAGGGGATGTCTAAAGGGGTCATAGTAGAATTTCTTAAGGGGGTGTCTAAAGGGGTCATAATAGAACGTCTTAAGGGGATGTGTTAAGGGGTCTTAAGGGGATGTCTAAAAGGGTCATAATAGAACATCTTAAGGGGATGTCTTAAGGGGTCATAATACATCTAAAGGGGATGTCTTAAGGGGTATTAAGGGGATGTCTTAAGGGTTCATAATAAAATTTCTTAAGGGGATGTATTAAGGGGTCATAATACAATGTCTTAAGGATATAATTGATTTAACAATAATGTATGCATGATATTTAGTGATTATAAAATTAGACATAAAGTTTCAAAGTAGGAAAACATGCATATTTAACAAATAAAATATATATAGAATATTGATTTGATACATAGAAGTACATAGAGTATGTTTAATTCTGTAAGTATGTATGTACATATATGTCATCTCAAAACAATGTTTAGAAAATTTGCATATGCCATCTCAAGAACATCTCAAACTCATGGCTAGAATGTAGTAGGTCTTCACACCACCTGATATCAAAAAGGTACAAGCAATATCAATGAAATCATCAAAACATAAATATATTAATTTATATAAAACTATCTATATGTACAAAACTCAAATACCTACATTTAAAAGTATTCCACACATGTTTGTAGGTTGAATCCAGGCATCCTCTCCTTTTTGTTTCAAAGTATGAGATCAATGCAATGATGGTTTAAGGATACAAAAAATGAAAATAAATGAATTTTAACTATTAATGTCCAAGCAATATCAATATGTAATCAAAACATGTATTTAAATATAATTTAACTAATAATTACCTATTTTTACCAAGTATTCCATGTTGTCTAGGTTGAATCCGCATGGACTAGATCCTTTTTGTGATTATGCCTTAAGGATGTATAAAAGGAAAATTTAAATCAATTTCAACTAATAACACACTTGACCAATGTCAAAACATGTATTTAATGTATTTAAAAGGACAAAATAAAACTAAAACTATATTTACTTGTATTTACTTATTCCATTGTACCATCTGCATCCTCTCTTTTTTGCAATGCATCTATGATTGCCTCATGCTCTTCCATAGAAATTGGACATAACACTTTTTTGAAGGTCTTCCATGATACCGCTCTACTTTCATATTTGTTGCCACCACCAAATGTGAATAATGTATAATCTTTTCATGTGTTTCATAGCCTTCGAATGCAAGTAGACCATTCTTTCTTCTCAAGTATTTCTGTAGCCAAGTGCCAACAACCACCACTGATCCTATTGGAAAACATGTTAAAAAATGATCATCAAATAAGTTCTCAAAATTTTCTCAAGGGGATCAAAGACCTGTTCTAAAAAATTGCTTAAGGGGATCTAAAACTTGTTATCAAAATTTGATAAAGGGGGTGTCTTAAGGGGATAACCACACCTGTTGGATAATGAAAGCCATCATCATCTTCTCAAGGTGTTATTAACTTATGTTTAGTTTCCACACAACGAGCCAACCAATATTCTGTTTGCTCTTCATTCCCCTCGGGTGCAATAACAACATACACGTCCTGCCAACAAAATTCGATTTAATAACTTGTGCATATCCATATAAATAATTTAGTATTGCAAAATAACTTAATAAAGTGAAATAAAATGAAATAAATTGAATTAAAATTACCTTCTTGTACAAGGTCTGAAACATGGTCATAATCTTTAGATGCAAACAGTTGATTATTTTCTTCAATAGTTCTTTCATATTGATTATGTGTTTCTGCAGGTGTCAATGATCTTTGCTCCCAGTGTTGAACCCATTATGTATTTTCACATGCTTCCCAATCTCACTGAGATACAAAACAGGCAAAAGCATGCAAGCTCCCTTGTCCATATAGTCCATGTGCTAGTTGTCGCACTCCTAAATGAATGTCATTTAGTAGATCCACTGATTGTCTCACAATCAACTCTAGGTACAATGTGCTCTTCTTCTACCAACCAAAAGAATTGATGAAATGTAGAGTAATCAATTGAACTAGGTGTAGATAATATTCTATTACACCAATCCACAATCTCACGTGCATCTTTAAATTTTACTGAATCCTCAAATTTTAATTGTTCTCTAGCAAGAATTTTTTTGACACACACACCAGCTCCATCATGTTCTCCTTTACCATGCCTAGCTTCAAAAAACCTCCATATATGCTAGACATTAAGTTCCCTATGAACCATACTTAACCAATACAACATTTGAGCATTCTTGAACTGCCCCGTACAATTATCTGACCATACGAGGTGTTCTTTCATTTGGATTCCTCTTTCTCTTAAATTTCTATAAAATATACTAAAATAGTATTGAAAAAACTCTGACGAGTGTAACTAATTGTCACTCAAATAAAAATGATACTCCCTCAAAAAATTTCTATCATCCTCAGTGCTATCATCTGCATGTTTATAAACAATATGGACAAACATAGCTACTTGCACTGAATTATAATATTGAGATTGAATTTCCTCTTGCAGAGCGAGAGTACAATTCTCTACAAAATCAACCACTGAAAGTATAGTACCAATTGGAAATGTATTTTTACATGTGCAAAATTGGCCATCAAGCCATCGAGCATGTTCAAAGTGCATGACATATTTTTTTACAATTTTATTCTTAAATTCACTCATAAATGCATGCACACTAACTTTTTCTGTAACTAAATCACAATGCTTTCCTATTTTTCCATATTTTAAAGAATAGTGAACATTCCTAAATCTTTTGACATCTACTAATTGTTGTCCAAAATCATGATCAACACTTTCATGCAAACAAATTCTTAAAAATTAAAGATTTCCACAGTTAATGCATTGTCCAGAAATACAAGAACTTAAATAAAATAATTTATTATTATATTTTTCACAAAACAAACCTGAAATAAACTCTCTTATTGCTTCAGGTGGCATATCAATACCACAATCATGTATAATCATGTTAGTATGTAAGGTACAATGTATATATCGAAAAACATCATAAAAATAACAAAATTGAACATGTATTTTACAACAACAAGATATTCGTTGCTTATTAATTTTTACATACTAGGGTTTACATTTTTCAAAAGACCTTTGACTTATTTTAATATTACCAGGTAACACTAAATTGCTACAAAATTTTCTATAAAATTTAGTTTTTGTTGTATCTAATAGGTGTTTTGGGTGAGGATCATGAACTTTGGACCCCACCCTTAATTTTTTAACATCTCTAGCATTAGATGAAATCCTAGTATTATCATGCCAATATTTTTCGATCAAAGATTTAATTTCAAAATTCAATTTTATATCAGACCTCGGTAGTCGTCCACTAAAACTCTAACATTGATTGATAGGATCATTTTCTATACTTTCTCTTCTTTTTGCCACTCTTAGTAATGTTTTAGGATTTATTTTTAAAACTTAACTAATATTGCTTACCATTCTTTTATTCAAAGTTGCTTTATTAACTATAGCAATTGTTATAGCTCTTCTTGCTACTTTTTTATCTTTAGATCGACTATTTTTCCCAATAGATTGAATGACACTAGCAACAATAGACATAACATGTTTTAAGGATTGATCTTTTATTTTTGGTTTAACATAAAAGCCTAACCTTTTCATTGATTTCCTCATTTTTTGCATTCTCATCAATTGAATCATTAGTTGACATTGAAAATAATTTTTTTTACGATAAAATAATTTGGTGTATATTCTATCTGCATGTGTTCTTATTTGCCTCCAAGAAATTTGAGTAGGAAGATTATTGAAAACACCACTTCCAATTTTTAAAAAATTATTTTCATTAAATTCAACATCACATTCTAGATTTTCATCTTCATTTTCATCTTCATTTTCATCAACAAAACCGTTTTCATTTTCATTTTCATTTTCATTAAAGATATAGGTTTTGTTTTCATTTTTAAAAAAATGATCATTTTGATATTAATTTGCAACAAAATATTTTTCTTTTTTGTTTTCAAAAAATTCTATAAAAGTTTAATCTCTTAGAATATCGTCAATGTCAACATCATTAAGTCCAACATCTTGTAAAACTTCTACATATAAATTTACCATTTCACTAACATGTGGATTTGAAGACATACTTAGATTTGTGCATATTGAAACATTCTCCATAGAATTCAAAGAGGGATTTGAAGACATAGTAGGACTTGTTTGTATAATCATATTCTTCTCCAAATTGACTCCTTGCAAATTAGCTTCATCTACAACCACGGTATCCTTAATGTTTTCATCTTCAATAGTTGTGGAATTGGTTGCTCCACCATCATTCATTGATTTCATTCTCATTCTTCTTTATCTTTGTCTTTGTCTCTCCTTCTCTCTATTTGCTTCAACTTCTTGAGGACTCAATGTCTTCCTTCTCTTACTACGAGCTTTATCTCCCATAATTATAAAATTCTCAAGCACAAATGAATGTTAATAGTAAAATACTTCAAAATATTCAATCCAAATTGGAAGTTGAATACCTATTAGGAAAAAATTATTCCTCTTGTGTTCCTCAAAAAAAGTAGAAAACTAGCACAATTCCACTTTAAAAATTGTTTTCTTCATGCCTCCTTTGAAAAATTCAATCCATATTGCAAATTGAAGACCTTTTGTTCCTCCAAAAAAGCACAAAAATAACACACTTCCACTTCAAAAATGGTGTAGATGATGCCCCGTTCGATAAAATCAACTAAAAATCAAGTTCACCACCTGTAAATACAATAGCTCATGAAAATAGTTTACTTTTACTACTCTTGGCCGTATATGTGAAGTTGCAGACTTCACAGTTGTTTTTTGTAGTATATTTAAATAAAAGAAACATGATCCCGTTTATAAAAACTGGGATCCCATTCTATAATCAGGATCTCGTTCTCCGACATTGAAGGTGGGGACCGTTGGGAGGGAAACGAGATCCCGTGTATAAAATGAGATCCCGTTTCCCTGCCAACGATCTGAATATTATAGAGTAAGGAACGAGATCCTGATTATGAAACGTGATCCCGTTTTATAATCGAGATCCCATTTTTTAAAAATTTGAATTTTTATTTGCTTTGTGGTCAGTTTTTTGCCTAGGATTTTGGTTCAGGAAAAGCATTGGAAATCCAAACCTAGGCCTTCAACCTGGTTTGACCTGCAAGTTGAAGGTCGTAACAATGTCAAAGAAAACTACCGACTTTGGACATATGGCTTATGACTTTTTTTGTAGAATTTTTTGACGAAATTAAAACCTATTTTAGATGAGAAAATGCAGATTCTAAATATGTAATTTTTTTGCAATTGGATTATTTTTTCTCTTTTTCAATTAATTTCTAATAAAATTGGTCCATAAACTTTAAATATCAGGGTTTTTTACTATTTTAATAACTTTTGATCAACATAACATTGACAAATAGATTGCATGAGAAAAACTTCAGACAATTCTTTTTAATTTAAAAAAAATAAAAAATAAACATCTTATGCATGTCCTACACGACAATTTTTCAAAACGACAAATCTTCCTAATAAAAATTTAACAAAAAAAAGAAATTCAATAAAAAATTACAAAAAAATATCAAGAACAAGCTTCAGTGAGTCACAAATATTTTTCCCAAAAGGATTTAGTAAAATACGATAATTTACTTGTCAAAATATGGATGTCGTACATGTGCATGGTATGGTAAAAAAAAGTGACTTTTAAACAGTGGTTTTTAGAAACGCCTATTGAAACTCAATTTGTACAATCTGGGTATTGAAATAAATTACATATTTGGAAACTAGACTTTGAGCACTACATTTTATGATTAGTGACTTTTTAAAATATTTCATCTCTAAGTGCTTCAAATTTTAATGTCAAATGTGTCAAATTCTAAAAAATTAGGAAAAACACTTCCACTTTTTGGCCAAAAAGTGGATTCAACATCTTGCACACACCTGTTTCTAGGTAGGAACTGAAATCTAGCAGTGACAAGTTTGGAATTCCTGAAATGTGGAAAAATCATTGTAATGGGACTCATACACCAGAAGTGGCATATCAGTCCTATTCTAATTTTTCAGAGGGACAATATTTGAGTCTATTATCATATCTTTGTTCTTCCTTCCACACTTCATTTTCTGATCTGAAACTTTGAATTCAGACCTATAGATGAATTTCTACGAAGATGACAACCTTGTGACATCTTGAAAACCTCTCTCAACCTTGTAACTTTTTCTTCAAAGGATCTGCAAGCCTCAAATCCACCTAGATTTGTAATCACACTCTAGTGCCTTACCCAACTTCTTGGCTTCCACCAGGATTAGTTTGTGTCCTCGCCATCTTCACAAGATTAGTTTTTAGTTGAATGTTTATCCATGTTAGAATAAATTATGTAATCAAATATCTTATGGAAAAGAAAAAAAATTGTATTCATACACATAGAGAATTCCACATAAGATTAAGCACATGTTTTTTGATAAACATATAAATTTATTCATTTTGTAAGGATTTCAATATCCCTTTGATTACATCTAGAGTGACTATTCAGATAGTCAAGTGGATAGTATCCCTCAAATTCACTCTCTGGAAAATAACTTAATGGACTATAACCTATTGAATTAGATTGTTTCTCATCTCTCATTTGTTCAGAGCTATCCTAAAAAGGATAGTAGCATTCGTATTTGTCATCCAATACATAGTTACAAGGTACATATCCCTTAAATTTGTTACTCAAGGAAATCACAATTACTTCCTCCAGTGGAAGAACTCTAGGGTCGTTAAAGGTAAATGTCATACTGAAACTCCCTTCTGAGGGCATATCCTTGGAAAGTGATATTGAATTAGACTTCTCTATTGAGATGGAAGCTAGATAGTTGTAATTCGCCTCCATCTTCATCTTCCTCTTCACATCACTAATCCAAGAAAGTGCATGAAAAAAGGTTAAATGGTGTCACTCAACAAGATGTCATTATTGAAGTTGGTACCCTCTATTATTCTAATGATGGTTTTTCTTTCCTTCTTGGCCTTAAGGTAGTACTTGTTTTTAATTACTAACTTTTGAGTCATTAATCTGAGATGCACCATCCTAACACAAGAATTTCTTAATATTAGATAACATTGGATAAAAATAATGGTGAGCTCATAGGTTTCATAACTAAACATGGTATATTTGATACCACATGTAACATTCCAACCCTTCAATGAAGTAAAAATTCTGAAGTTTTCACTTTGTGAGTAAATAAACTATGTGATAACCCATAGCAATAAAAATTTTCTTGTCTTTATTGAGAGTATACGAACAAAGATTCCATAGCATAATACACTAAGGATTCCATTTCATTATAATAATTTCATAAGTTACAATCATACAAGAATGCATACATTAACATACATAGTTCAATGAGCTCTAGAAAAAATAGCTTACAGACAGTCCAAGATCATTCCTTTTGAATCTTGGTTCTTTTGTTGCCTATTGTGGATGAGAAGCATCACTCAAGCACTTTTATACCAACCAAAGACTCATATGTGACCCCCTGCACATCTATCATTTGATATATGGACCATCCCTTCAATGAAGAGATTGGTTGAGTAACTGAATGATGACAACCAACTGAGCATAGTGTTGTGTTCTACATAACTAGAACTTGTAAACCCACAATCTAGAACTAGCATGTAATACTAGATCATTGTGGATTGAAAATGGAGCCATAGGTAGTCAAACTACTTTGGCCAAAGTGTTCTCATTCAGTACTTCGAATGAAGGCCATCTATCACATACACTATTTAGGGCTGATTTAACTTATGGTCATCTTAAACTACCCATAGCTATTTCCTTCAATGGGTAATATATCACCCTAGAGATAACCTATCACCATTTCTACATACTTGGAATAAATCTACTTAAACAAGTAAATGAAGAAGCTCTTGTGATAAAGGATAAAATATAAGTAAAATAAACAACCAAACAAATAGAAACAACCACGAAGTGCCTAGATTATGCTAAAGATCTCAAATCAATGATGAAGTGCATATGCTATGAAGGAATTCAATAAATAAGAATCATATCATGTAATTCCCATGCTTTCTTGACTCATCCTCATTATTCTAAATCTCAACTTTGCTTTAAATCACTTCAATTTCCCTCAGATCATGAGTATGCAATATTCACTTGTATGTATTTTGACAACAAAAATTCAAAGATTGTGGTTACCAAAAACAAAGTTGGAAAGCTTCTTTTATAAAAGTCTCATAGATTGGATGGTTGAGATTGATTTGAATTCAAACGGTCTAGATCGTGTATGTGGACCTGCTTGCGTGCTTTGATTGAATAGTTAAGTGATTTTCTTGATTAGTTCCAAGAGGTGTAACCAAGAGAATCAGTGAGTCACGTTTAGGTGACATATTCATCAAGTGAGTGAACTAAAAGAGAGTGTTAGTCAGAAAGAGGTGACAGATCAATTTGATGAGTGAACTAAAAGAGAGAATTATTCATGAGATATTTTCTTGAAGATGTGAGAGACATGTGCTCAAATAAAAGAATTAATTATTCAATTAATTCCTTTCTTTAGTGGAGAAAGTGTGTGCACATGATTAAATAGTTGAGTGAACTATTTAATTTATAAAAGCACTTTAGATGAGAGGATATAAAATTTATTTAATTAAACAAACAATCATTTATTTAATTAAATGTGGGAGAATATGATTTAATTTGAATGACTTAATTAAATAAATTTTGAAAAATTAATTAATTAATTAGAAGAATAGATTAAATTAATTAGATGGTGTGTAATTAAATAAATTATTGTAACTTATTTTTTTTTAATCAAAGAAATAGATTAGAATTAATTAGTGATGTAATTAAAGTAAATTAATGTAATTTAATTAATTAGTCAATTTTTAGAAGAATAATAAAACAAATTAACTAAATGGTTAAGACTATTTAATTAATTAGAGGAACTTGAATGTTAAGTTATAATTAAATGAATATGATCATTTAATCATCTTGTGGGTATGGGTATGTGCAGGATCATGATGGGCCAAAAAGTGGCAATATGATGGGTGTGTAGGGTATGCGGCTGACGAATTTTTTTAAACCCAAATTTGATGAAATAAAAAGGGTTTTTAAAGGATATTCTCAACTTTCCACCAATATAAATTATGCTTTACTTTGAATTATTATTAATTTTCTATTTGAATTACGACTAAAGTCTTGATTGATAAGCTAATTGAAAAACATCTATAGCTTTCAAATGGTATCACATTTTTTGAATTTGAAACATGCGTCACATTCTATGCTTCACATACTATAAGATTAAAAAAAAATGAATTTCACGAATTTTTTACCAAGTTAAGGTGGTCAGACATACGAGTTTTTAATATTTTTTAAAAGTTGTAATAAAAAATTCATAATTAATTATTTACTTGGAAAAAATTTACAAAAAAATATTCTTCAGATTGGGATATGATTCCTCTATTTATATCTAAAATCTTATAAAAAAATATTATCATTTTATTGTGGTTAGGGTGGTCAGACAGACACCCACTTCTTATTTTTTCCTTGAAATTTAAGTACTACTACATTGAAATTTCAAATTTCCACAAAATAGTTTTTGTTTTAAATAAACCTAGTAGTTTAGAAACTACATTCAATTTGCTATAGATTCTATTCTTACATATTTTTGAAATAATATAGATATCTTAATCAAATTTTTACGTTAAGTTTCCTAACTCTGATTTTTCTAAATTTTTTTTCCACTTAGGCAGTTGATTTTTCCATGATGATCCTGCACATATTCGTCTCTTGAATAAATGATGAAAAATGCAGTCACATTCTAAGCCATTTTTTTGTGTCTACAATTTTCCCCTCTTTGACATAATGTCATTTCGGTATTTGTATCAAATAATTTTGAATAACATGCCCCAATATGCCTCGATGTGAAATAGGAAAGGGTATGCCCCCTTTGGAAAAATGACAATTTTTATTTTAAAATTAAAAAAAAATTGGAAATTGTCCTGATTAGGTAATTGGATAGCCAGAAGTTCAATGGTCAGTAAAGAAATTAGTTAGCTTGAAGATGATTGTTTTTAGTGTGAAAGAAATATATTTCATCACTTTGTTGTTATTATACTAAGCATTTGAATTTTAATCATCTTGGCCATTAAAATGTTACAAATGGAAAAAAACACCATGATATGAGATAAACCAAGGTGTGCAAGGTCATCCACTTGCGAAAATAGACAGTCGTAGACAAGGAATTTCCTAGACTCAAACTAAGGGTTGAGTTTCCCCAGTCTTTTTGCCAAGAAAATATGCAAAAAAAAGTAAAATAAAATGTGTTATGAAATGTCATTTCTCCTCTAAATCCTATTTCTAGGACATCCTTGAGGTGGCTAGTGACATGAAAGCTTTGAAAAGATAAGACAATCATGATACATTGTTGCTCCTCTAAATCCTATTGTCAGGACATCCTTGAGGTGGCTAGTGACATGACAATTTCAAAAGGATAAGACAATAAGAAAGATATGATTGTGTAACATTGTCACTCCTCTAAATATGTTGTAAAACATCGTTGAGGTGGCTAGCTACATGAAAATTTCAAAAAAGATAAGATAGTCAGTCAAAAAGTAAGATGTTCCCATGTAGCATTGTTGCTCCTCTAAATTTGTCGTAGGACATCGTTGAGGTGGCTAGTTACATGAAAATTTCAAAAAAGATAAGATAGCCAATCAAAAAGCAAGATATTCTCATGTAACATTGTCGTTCCTCTAAATCCATCATAAGACATTGTCGAGGTGGATAGTTACATGACAATTTCAAAAAATGATAAGACAACCAGTCAAAAAGCAAGATATGCTCATGTAATATTGTCACTCCTCTAAATCTATCATAGGACATCGCCGAGGTGGCTAGTTACATGGTCATATAAAATCATTGAAAATTAAATAAAAAATGCTTGTCAATACATGTGTATCAGGTCTTTGTTTGTTTGCGAAGTTTGACGTGGTGATGAAAAGGTTAACTAGTCACCCTTTAGGAAGGATGAATCCTAAGGAAGATTGAAATGTTGAATTTGATTAATGCCAAGGTCAAGATTCAAGAAACACACATCCTGAATAGATGACATGATAGGGTCTGATGTCAAGAAGGACAAATCTTGAAGACCTGTAGTTGAGAGGTAAGAGTTTGATGTCAAGAAGGACACATCTCGAAGACTGTTAAATGAATGATTTGATAGATTAGATGTTGATTTAGGAAAGCCATATCCTTAATAAATTGGTTGAAAAAAAGATTTTGAAATCAAGAAGGACACATTTTGAAGACTCTTAAATGAATGATTTGATAAATTTGATGTTGATTTGGGAAAAAAATATACTGAATAAATTGGTTGACATAAAAGAGTTTTATGTCAAGGACACATTTTGAAGAATCTTAAATAACTGATTTGATAGATTAGATGTTGATTCATGAAAGACATATCCTGAATAAATTGGTTGATAGAAAAGAGTTTGAAATCAATAAGGACACATCTTGAAGACTCTTAAATGACAACTTTGATAGATTTTTTGTTGATTTCAATTGGTTTGATTGTGCATTGTTTGTGATCTTGTGTTTGAGTCATTCGTTGTATGACCATGTGATATGAAAAACATGAAAAAACCCTAAGAGGATTGACATCTAAGGCCTCAAGGGCTATTAAGCATTGTGTATGTTGTACACGTAGAGACCACATATTTCGACTAGACTCTAACTAACAGGACTAGCTAAAAAAGATTTGTTTTATTTGAAGATATCTAAAATGTGTGATAGTGAAATGTGATGAACCTTAATGGACCAACCTAGTGTGGCATTAGGGGCTCATTGATTGATGGCCTTTCCTATGATATAGTAGTAGAGACCTCATAG
Source organism: Sequoia sempervirens (assembly GCA_007258455.2). Classification (NCBI taxonomy): domain Eukaryota; kingdom Viridiplantae; phylum Streptophyta; class Pinopsida; order Cupressales; family Cupressaceae; genus Sequoia; species Sequoia sempervirens. The sequence goes on from VDFB02281492.1 coordinate 991,990,105, forward strand.
ATCAACATGACCAATGACTTTGTCTTATTGAATAAAGATTGAGTCATGATTTTATATTGACAAACCTAAAAAGACTAACCTAATGCCTCAGGGGTGCATCGATGGATGGCCTTGCCTACATCCAGTCACAAAGACAACATAGTTCGACTATGAAAAAGACAGACATGATAGACGTTGACTTTTTTTTGTAGTTTTCTGATTATTTGGATTTATTTTTGACTTTTGACTGTTTTTGAATTTTTTTGTGTTTTTGACAAGTTTTTTGAATGTTTTTATGTTTTTGACATGTTTTATGAATGTTTTTGTATTTTCACAAGTGTGGTAGGTCCTGAAGTTCTAGAGGTTTAATCCATCATGAACAAGTGTTAGGTATTTTCCCCTAGTTAGGTACTGTGTGGGATTAGATGGTAAGAATGATTGTGCGGTATGTTGCGAGCGTCAATCGATCTCAAGTGAGAGGAATAGCAACGACTCTCATTGTGGGTGTTGTGGAATGAATGAGGGTTCATTATATTAACATGGGTGAAGGTGGAAAGACCCTATGAAGTGATAATAGATGATGAAGCGAAGATTGTTTACACATGACACTTGTTTGCCAGGTTTTCACCATGGTACTTGTCCAAAGTGCCATTGAGATGGTTTTCACTATTGGATGGATTATTCTCTTTACTATTATTTTTTTTTGTTTATTTCATTTTTTAAAATTTTTGTTTGTTTGTTTTTTTTTTTTTCTAGTGGTTTTAACTGAGCTTTTTGAACTTATGTGTAAAACTTGTGCAGGTGCAAGCTATTTATAGGCTCAAATAATGGTTCTCCTTCTAGAGTAGACAACTAATATGCATCGAAACCAAAGGAAGTTGTGATGACATAAGGGCCTATCCAGTTAGGCTCGATTTATCTCAGTCTACCTAGTTTTTAGTATTCTACATTAGCAGTAGGTCACTAATGTAAAAAATTATGACCATGACATTTTTTTGTAATTCCTACAAAGATGATTCTGACATGCTTGTAAGTGGGCAAGTGCTTTCTATCTTCACTCATCTAGTAATTCTAGCTCATGCAACCTAGATATTTTATGCTCTTCCTCATTGATCAATCCTTTCATAGAAACTTAGAGAGAGGGGACTTTGACCTCAATGGGGAGAATAGCCTCCAAACCAAAGACTAGGAAAAATGGGGTGGCTCCAGTGGGAGTAAGGAGTGGAAAAATGGTGTTGAATGTGGAATTGTTCACACAGTTCATGGATGTCTTGGTTTTTGAAGGGACAACCATTTTCTCTTATTATGGACTATGGAATACCATAGTGGAAAATGATGTAATAAAGAATGAACTTAGCAATTTGGTTGCCAGTGATGTAGGTATGGGGAATGGACTCTACCCATTTGGTAAAGTATTTAGTGGCGATTATAATGAATTTGTGGCCATTTGAGGAAGTGTGATGAATTTTTCCCACAAGGTCAAGTCCCCATTGAGGAAAGGAGCAAGGTGAAGTGATGGGCCTTAGTTCCTATGTTGTAGCATGAATAAGATCAACATGAACTTGATATTCTCTAAATCTATTGAAAAATCAGTATGCCTCTTGTTCCATAGTTGACCAATAGTATCTTCACTACATAATATTTTTGGCTAAGGTAGGACCGCTTGAGTGAGCCTCACAAATTCCCTGGTGCACTTCACATAAGGTTTTTTTTGCTTCAATGTTATTGAGACATCGAAGTAGGGCATTATTAAAGGAATTTGGGTACAACGTATCCCTAATGATGGCATAACAGGAGGATTTTTGGATAAATTTCATACGTTGGTTATTGGATAGGTTGTTAGGTAAAATCTAGGAATGGAGGTAATTATAAGTGTCTAGGTACCAAGGTGACTCGGGACAAACAAGTTCACAAACCATTTTGGATTCTGGGACACCAAAAGTAGGGAGCAATGGCTGTTCCACTAAGAACTCATACTGTGACACGTTGTTAGGTATGTCCAAGAGTGATATGATGGTTTCCATGGCAATCACTGCTCTATTTTGTATGCGGGGTATCTAAAGAAAGGTGAAATTGACAAAGTAAAGCTTGAAGCTATCAACCATTTTCTTATAGGGAGTCAATTTTTCATCCTTTGTGTCATAGTCATCATTGACCTAATTGATGACTAACTATGAATCTCTAAAGACCTGTATACTTTGGATTTTATACTTGATCACCATACATAATCTCGTTAATAGGGCCTCATAGTTTGCAATGTTGTTTGTGCAAGGGAATGCAATTCTAAATTATTTCAGTATAGTGTCCACTTGTGGGGTAACAAATAGTATTCTAGGACCCGATCCATAATTTGTATGGGAGCCATCAAAGTACATCTTCCATACACCAGCTATCTCAAGAGTGAAAAGTGACTCATCCAAAAAATCAGTGATGATGGGATGTTATACTTGTGTTGGTGCATCTGCGAGTTGATCTACAATTACTTGTCCCTTGATTGTTGTGCGCTTGACATATTGGATGTCATATTCACTAAGGACTATGACCCATTTTGCTAATTTTCCTATTAACACTGCTCTATTGGGAAGATACTTGAGTGGATCAATTTTTGCTACCAGCTTTATTTTGTGGTTCAACATGTAATGTTGTAGTTTATGTGTAGCAAAAACCATTGCAAGGCATGTCCATTCAATATAAGTGTAGTTGAGTTCATACCCCACCAAAGTCTTACTAATATAGTGAATTTCTCTATCCTTTTCTTCGTGGTCATTTTGATCAAGTAGTGCCCCCGGTGTTGTTGTGGTTGTAGATACATATAATATGAGAGGCTTCCCATCTATTTGTGGCATCAACATGGGAGCTATTAGGAGATAATATTTTATATGTTGAAAGGATTCCTGGCATTTTTCAACCCATATGAATGGGATCCCTTTATGTAAAAGGTACTAAAATTGATGGAATTTGTCTCCGTGTTGAGCAATGAACCTCCTAGTAGATTGTAGTCTCCACGATAAGGATATTAGTTGACTAATGTTCTTTGGGGGAGGCTTGTCTGCAATGGATTTTACCTTCATGAGATCCAATTCTATTCCTCATTGCGAGATGATGAATCCCAATATTTTTCCCGACTTTACCCCAAAGACACTTCTTTGGGTTGAGATGAACCTTGTACTATTCTAGTCATTGTGGACAAGTGAAATATGTTTTATGTTGGTCTTCTAGAGAAATACAAATTTTATTATAGCTAAAGAAACCATCCATAAGGGGCAACATCTCGTATCATGCTGTAAGATCCAAAATCACGTCAATGCTATGGAGAGGAAAGTCGTCTTTAGGGCATGACTTATTTAAATATCTGAAGTCAGTACATATGTAGATTTTTCCATTTGGTTTGGTGATAGGTACCGAATTGGAGATCTAGTCTGTATAACCAAAAGACCTGATGAAGCCAACATCAAAGAGTTTCTTTAGTTTTATATTGACCAACAAGGCAATTTTGGGATGTATTTTTTAGAGTTTCCTCTTTACCATTTTAGCATCTGGATTTAATGGCAAGTGATGTAAGACTAGCTCATGGTCCAAACATAGCATGTTAGTGAAAATTACACTTGCAATGTTTGAAGAATGCTTGGAATTTGGGTTTTTCTTCTTCTATCAAGGAAGATGCCAGTAACACTATCTTAGGATCATCAAGTGCTCCAATGTTGACCTCTTTTGTACCTTCAGTTAACATTGGTGATCACTCTTGTGAGACGGGGAGAAAGTCCAACCCTCCATCTTTAGGTGCCTCAGGGAGGTTTTCACCTTCAGATACGTCCTTTGTTTTTCCTTTTTCATGATTAGAGGGTACTTCATGGTTTTCACCCAAAGACATTTCCTTTTTCCCTTTATTATTGTTTTTGTATCTGGAGGTTGATGCAGTCTCCCCAAAGTATGTTACCACATCAAGTTCTATCGTGAAGCCAAATTTATGGTCTCCTTGTGGCATTCCTTCTCTACGTCCCATGAACTCAACAATAACTGCATCATTCTCAAAGGTATCCAAAATGATAGGACCTTGTTGGTCCTAGTCAATCAGTTGTGGGAAGACTAGGGAAATTCCATCATCGTTATTTGCAAAAGGTGAGGAATTCGTTGATAAAGTAAGGATTGAGTTGTTGTCTTGAATTTTGGCATTCATATAGTTGGTTACCTTAGGTCTAGGTGTATCCAAATCATGGAAAATGTTGTTCAGTTGGTAAGCGCTAGAGGCATATGATTCCAATTCTTAATTGTTGGAATCATTTTCGTAATAAAAGTCATCATTAGAATCCTATGATGTCTGAACACATTTAGAAGCTCGTACTTCCTTATTTCAAGGCAATTTGGTTTTAATAGTACCCACCTTCAATGGTTTCCGTCCTAACCCAATATTTTTCCCCCATTTAATAGCTATGTATGGTTCTCTTTGTCTATTTTTTTTTCTACCCAAACCACTCATTCTATCATACCCTTTTCCTTGCATTGTCAGAAAGCCTTTACCATATATTGCTCTAGTGGAAGTGGTGTCTCCTCTTCTTTATAGACCTAGTAAAACATAATCCTCAATATCTTCTTTTCCAAGGTCTCCCCATTTGAGTAAAGTAGTTTTGGGAGGTACATGAATTAGGACCTTAGGTTCCATGGTCTAACATGACATTCCCTATGTCTTTAGTGATTTTGGCATTGTGGTGATGTAGAAAATAGTGTTCATGTTGTACTTTTCACATCCCTTGTCTTGGATTTGGATCTTGGGGCCATTGGATTTGGAAGAAAAAGTAGAGGATGTGGAGGTAGATGACTGAGAGACAATAGATGTCATGGTGAGTGTTGCAAAATCAATATATTTGGATGAGTTTGATGTTGAGGCTTCACAGTTAAGTGCCACTTGATGTTCAAAGACATCTAACAGGTTAGTGCAATACTCAAAGGGATCAGGGTCACCCTCGATAGTGATTTTGGTTCTGTGGTAGGGAAACTTTATGCATTGATGATACATGGAGGGAATTTTTGTCATGGCACGAATGCATGGTCGATTGAGGAGAAGATTATAAGGGATTTCCTATAATTCCCCATCACGAAAACCCCAAAGGATAAATATTAATGCACATTTTTTTTAAATACTTGATGTATATTAAGTTTCCAATGCATGAAGATTCAATTAAGTGATTACAAGATAATCACCTAAGTCCTCTAGCGTACACAAGGTAACATTGCGTATTCTAACCCATAACAAAATGATAATAAATGAAATTCCAAATTACATTAATATAAATCAATCATCCATCATAACTCTAACATTAAAACGTTCACAAGTGATAAACCAATATGAACAAGATTAATTCAATTAGATAACCATACACACATTTATTATCATCAAGGGAATACAAGAACACATTTCCATAGATACAACAAGTTCATATGGTGATAACTGCTATCATGGTCATAAAAGGAATACAAAGGTATGATTACATTGATCAATTACATGAGTTTATATCATTAAAATTTTTGACACATGTGGGAGTGATACATCAATACAAGAGTATGTCTGAAATACATAATATACATTTGGAAATAGAGTGAACTTTGAATCAATCTGCATCTAAATAGCACTGCACTACATGAACGCTGACGAGGAACCCAATGGGGTGCATAGCATGTTCCACCTGACTGTGTGGGTTAGAAAACCCACCCCCATGCTAGGAGTAGACAAGGAAGGATCCTCAACCAAGAACATCCAAATAGAAAACAACAAGAATCAACTCCAACCAAGAGTAACAAGATAATAGAAAGGAAATCACAACATCAAGAGACCACTTCCATAGGCTTGCAAAGTCAACAAATAAAAAGGGGTGCTAGGGGAGAGTGTCATTGCATGATTCTAGCATGGGTTATCCTAGCTGCCTTTCTCTATGCACTAACCCCCATCTATGGTTATCCTAGCTTCCTCACTAGGAATCGGCCCCATAGGGTGACTCATGTAGAACTATTAACCTCTCATGGGGATGAGGTAACGACCTTTCCAACCATGACCTTCTCAGTCCACCCTTAGTTTGTGAAAGCCCTAATGGGTGGACGATGCATCCTTAGTTGTCTTGATAATGTTATTCCTACCCAAACCCTCTAATTATTTTAATTAAGTTTTCACTTATTACACTAACTCTTGCGTGGGTTATCCAGGTCGCCCGTTTGTGCACTGGCCCCCACAAAGAGCCACTCTCCCTAGAAACCCAAACCACAACACTAAAGCTTCAAGGGGTTGTACCAATACAAAGAATAACTAAATCTCAAAACTGAAACACATGCGAGGCACAATCATCTCACCAACATCCACATGCATAGATACTCATGAAAAAAGGTACAACCCAAGCATAAACTCAAAATCACAATTACGATCAAACTTTGTCAAATACCAAATCAAATAATAAACTCAATAAAAAAAAAAAAATGTACTCTTTCCTCTGGAAGCCTAAAGACCAAATAACCTCAAACTCCTAATGAAGGATAACATGACCTTGACAGTTCCCACATGTCTATACACCAACTTAAAGAAAATAGAAAATGACACAAGAGGAAATAAAGAATAAATCCACTTCAACCCCCAAGTAATAAACAAAGGGGAATTTGGATCATCAATATTTTTAGTTTGTAAAAATAAAGGAAAAGAAATCCTATAAACAATTAAAACACTATACATTTAAAATTGTAATAACAAAGTTAAATCAATATGCTAATATTAATAATTTATTTTGAAGAGTCAACATTGAATCACTCAATTAACTAACACATTAACCCCTCCTTAAAATTTACCCATTTTGAAAATCTCCTTAAGTCAATTAGACCACTATTATGTGTATAAATGTTTATTGCAAAAATTATAAACATACACATTTTAAACAATATCCCTCTTTCACAAAATAAACCTAATAGCTTAATTATTTCACATACGATTATCTTGATTTTAGTAAAATTTATTTTCAGTTGTTTTTAGAAAAAAAAGAGATTGAAGTTTCTTTCTTTATAATAAGTAAATTAGAATTTTTATAGATAAATAAAAAAACACAATTTATGAATTTAATTATATATATATATATATATATATATATATATATATATATATATATAATTATAATTTTATTATATTACCTACACTACCAATGCAACCTTCAAGGGACTGGGAACAACAACCATTGGCTACTATGCATAGCCTCTATGGGTTGCACTCAACAGCCTTTAGTTGTTGCAAGCACAAGCAAATGAGAAAAAAGGAGTTGTGGAGGAAGGGTGCGACCTAGTTTGAGGATTTTTTTTTTAAAACAGATATAAATGCAACCACCTAACACAATAGTAAACCAAAAGCACTAAGTTTCTATCCAAAATTTAGATTAAATATTCACACAAGAAACTGACCCACAATTATATTCGTAGCCAAAATATAGCAACGCCCTACTATGAAGATAGTTATTCAATCCAACACAGTAAGCTGAGACTAATCAACCATATGAGTGACAGTGATATTATCATACAACATAAAGATAGATCTAACGGGCTAATGGATGACCTTCGTTCTATGAAAATGAGGTGACACAAAGGTAGCAACATGCCTTTTATTTAATGAATGGTATCAAGTATATTCACATGTTTATGGCGCAATTAGAATAGGGGTTTTGTCATACTGTAATTTTATAAACACAAAAAGTAATAACGAGGCTTGTCACCTCCACCTAAGGACAAAAACTACACTTATAAATCAATGTTTCTCACATGATAAAAGTAAAATCACTACTACACAACAAACCATGGAATAGTACACATTTAAATGAGGACAAACAAAGCGACATCCATGTATCCCATGGGGTATGCATTATTTGGTCTGCATGTTGGAAGTAAACACAGATAAAACAAACCGATTAGGCCATGCCACAGGGAATAAATGCTCTCATCGAATGACAACCACACATTGTCATGAAAATAGTGATTCATTTGGATAGATTTAACATTGATTTAAATATAAACACAAAGACCAACAATTCACTATAATCGGTTTAGACATTGAAACATGAAAGCATATACACAATCGGTTTAATTATAGAAAATAACATATGAGTGACTGTTTTTTCTAAGCAAACTTAATGTCTCAAGCCAGTAAAAAGCTGGAAACGATACACTACTTCATAATGTAAAGAAAATGAATAACGACTAACCTATCGAATCCAACGTCTGTTGAAGAAAACAACGAATGAACCATGCTTTCATTGCAAATCCAAGCCCTTATTCCGTTTGTAAAACTCACCCTCCTCCAAAATATCCATGCTAAATTGTTTTTATCTAGAAAATAGCGAAGACAGACAAGGATTTTCGCCCAGAAGAAATCCTTCTTTTCACAGCATTTTTTTCCAAAATCTTCCTTGAAGCTAATTTTTGCATAAATTTTTACAGAGAAATGAAAAATAAAACCAAAATTTTGTAGACACCATTTCTTGTTCGAAAACCACACACAAAAATGCAAGTTGAGAAAACTTCTTTTTCCCAATTAAATTAAAAGAAACTCTTTTAGTTTTCGAAAGAAAAAATCAATCAATGTAGCAAGTTTCCATTGCCTTTTAATTTTTGAATAGAAAGTTAGCATGCATTCGTCCTTTTCCTTCTTTTCCTATTTTTTTCCCATTCGGATGAATCTTTCAGTTTTATTTTATTTGATTTAAAACTCATAATTATCTCATAACAACTAATAAAAAATATCTTTATTTCTAATATTTATCATTAACTTAATAATTATCAAAAAAATCATTAAATTATTTTATCCCATTTTACAAAATAACTATTTATAATTATAAACAATATTATTTACCCTATTTATTTATTCATCCTTTGATTAAATAACAACATTTAATTTATCAAACTTTAAAAATTAATGAATTTAAATTTTATAACTAATTTAGCAACACACATCTAACTATTTAATTATTTTAATTAAATAACATTAATAATCTAATAAAGAAACATAAAACATAACCATTAACTAAAATGACACATATACAAAGATTAAAATAAATGACCAACAGAAAACAATACCGAAACAAAGACAGGGTCATGGACAAATGACACTGTTAGACACAACAAAAGGGTGACAAATTTGGATGGGAGCACTTCCTTGTCAACTCTTTTTTTTCAACTTCATATATGTTTGGTTTGTGGGACACGCTCAAACCTGACAATGCAGGTGGAGTCAGTGTCCAGTACCTGCATCCTGCATGAAACCAACGTCAAATAACATATAAATCTCCAGTATAGACACACCATGAAAGGTAGTTGCGGCGTAGCAGTGCACTCGCAAGCGAGGGATGCTACGCTGTCCTTTCACCAAGACTCACTAGAATACACATCATAATTCATATCCAAAATTAAGCATTAAGCCATATCATCACAACATAGTACCACATAAAAATAATAACATATCTAGATAGTACAAACATCACATATCATATGTCATAAATCATGATCATAAGTAGTATCATGTGCATCCAACCGAGCTAAAATGTAAATCCACACAAGACAAACTAGTGAAACATTCACCATCACAGTCTCAAATACACAACTCAACATAAAAGAGTATCTAGAAAGTAACAACAATATGAGGGGTATTACGTTTCTAGATCCAATACTTGGAAAGTAGTATCCAACATCATGGGTCCCACTCAGAGTGGAAGTGTTATTTTGCCTTGGGAGGATCATTAATCATCATAATAACCTTTTATGACTATGCTCTTAGTCTTATCTACACATGCTTCAGAAAAACCCAGTGCCTTAACCAATTTTAAAGAACAAGCATTCAATCCCTCTCCACTCTCTATCAAGAATCGTTTGATGCTATTTTGATGGATGCATGATTAAATGTGTAGTGAGTCATTATGGTTCATCTTTTGAGTTGAGTAGTCTCTATTAGAGAAGGTAACATGGTGAGAGCTTGCAAGGAATCCAACCATGGCTTGAAATTGATTGAGATTAAGGTTGTATGCGATAGAGGTTTCTTTTAGCATCTTATCTAGGATGTCCCTATGCTTAGGTGATGTGTGTAGTAGTTACAATATGGATATTTGTGTCAGGGTTTTCTCTAGCTGATACAACAAGTTGAAATGGCCTTTAGCTTGGGAATACTCGGGAAGTGAAGGAGCAAGTATGGTTATTTAGTTCTACGAGTTTTGACAACACACTCTAGGGTTTTCTTGATGGTAATGTGTTGATATGTTCAACAACAGTGTGGAGATGGAGGATCTTGTTATAATTATAACTAGTATCCATATAATTGGTTGTGTTTTTTCTTTTAGTACCTAAAATAGAGGCTTTCCCAAAATAGTGGTCCTGAAGGGGAGTCTTGTAGAACATGTGATCTTAATTGGAAGTGTGTTATTGTTGTCCCTCTATCTTGATTACTCTATCATCAATAAGGTCTTGAATAATATTTTTAATTGTCTACAAGTGGATGTTTTGTGTCCTTTACCTTGATGATATTCATAAAAGGTGTTATTGTCCCACTAAGAGGGTTTAGAATTAAACACATAAGATGTGGGTTCCCGAAGTTGTACAACACTTGACTGGACAAGTTTCTTCAGTACCATTTCAATAGGATCTCCAAGGGGAGTGTACTCACATTTAATGTATTGCCTCAGTGGTCTTTATTGTCCTAGTCCTTGATTTTTTTGTAGGGAATTTTCCATTGGTGTAAGGGTTTTTGGTGTAGTCATTGAGCCTTCAGGTCCTCTTAGAGCGACAGTAGGACTAGTTTTGTGCACAACTTTCGGTATCGACAACCTTGTCGTTCATGAAATTTTTGTTTTGAGACTAGTTTTTTTTGTCATTGAATGTTTGTTGATTACTAGTATTCTTAGAGAATTTGAGGATGCCATTAGTGAAAAGTGATCTCTCAATAATTGTTCATTTTTCCACTAGGTTTACAAATTGTGTACAATAATGAACTTGCAAGTGATCTTTTAAAGAACCTAGTAGGTTTTCAACAAACATGTCCATGTTTTGTTTTGAAGGGATTTCTATTTGGCATCAGCTTGCCAAGTTTCTCCATCTCTGGAAGTATTTTATAAAGAAATCTTGCTCTTCTTGTTTCGAGGTACACAAGGTGGCTAATGTGATATCATTTTTTATGTTAAAGCGATAGATATGTACAAATTTGTTGGTCAATTTAGACCATGTTGTTATGCTCCCTGGTAATCATGAAATCCACTCAAGTGTAGGACCCTAAAGAGTTCTAGGGAATAATCTCATCAAGTATGTGTTCTCTAAGCATATGTCAATGCAAGCCGTGCTAAATTATTTGATGTGCTCTATTGGGTTGCTTGTCCCTTTGTACTTTGAAAATATCAGAATTGTAAAATAAGAATAAACAACAAATAAAAAACATAACAAATAGCAACAACCACAGATTTCTTAGATTATGCTGGGTATGTGCAGGATCATGATGGGTATTTGTAGGGTATGTGGCTGATGACTTCTTTTTAACCCAAAATTGATGAAATGAAAAGGTTTTTTAAAGAAGATTCTCATCTTTCCACCAATATAAATTATGCTTTACTTTTAATTTAATAAATAATTATTATTCATTTTCTATTTGAATTACGACTAAAGTGTTAAATGATAGGTTGATTGAAAAATATCTATAGCTTTTAAACGATATCACAATTTTTAAATCCAAAACATGCATCACATTCTATGCTTTGCATACTATAAGATTAAAAAAATAAAATTTGAATTTCATGAAGTTTTAACCAAGTTAAGGTAGTGGGACATACAAGTTTTTATATTTTTTAAAAGTTGTAATAAAAAATTCATAATTAATTATTTAATTGGAAAAAAATTACAAAAAAATATTCATCACATCTAGACACAAGTCCTCTACTTATGTCTAAAATCTTATAAAAAAATATTGTCATTTTACTGTGGTTAGGGTGGTCTGACAAACACCTACTTCTTATTTTTTCCCTGAAATTTAAGTACTACTACATTGAAATTTCAAATTTTCACCAAATAGATTTTTTTTTTTAAATAAAGCTAGTAGTCTAGAAAATACATTAAATTTTATACAAATTCTATTCTTACATATTTTTGAAATAATATAGATAACTTATTCAAATTTTTACATCAAGTTGTCTAACTCTATTTTTTTGAATTTTTTTGCCACTTAAGGGCCTATTTTTTCATGATGATCCTGCACATACCGTGCTAAAGATCCCAAATCAACAATGAAGTGCATATTATATAAAGGAATTAAATAAATAAGAATCATATTTGGATATGTGTAGGATCATTATGGAAAAATAGACCCTTAAGTGGCAAAAACTTCAAAAAAATCAGAGTTAGGAAACTTGACATAAAATTTTGAATAAGTTATCTATTTTATTTCAAAAATATGTAAGAATAGAATCTATAGAAAATTGAATGTAGTTTCTAAACTACTAGATTTATTTTAAAAAAAAATCCATTTGGTGAAAATTTGAAATTTTAATGTAGTAGCACTTAAATTTCAGAGAAAAAATAAGAAGTGTCTATCTGACTACCCTAACCACAATAAAATGATAATATTTTTTAATAAGATTTTAGATATAAGTAGAGGAATCATGTCCCAATGTGATTCATTTTTTTATTTAATTTTTTTCTAAGTAAATAATTAATTATGAACTTTTTATTACAACTTTTAAAAAATATGAAAACTTGTATGTCTGACCACCTTAACTTGGTCAAAACTTCATGAAATTCTTTATTTTATTGTTAAGTGATTTCTGGATTCAATTGTGTGCAAATTTTTTGCATCAAAATTTCATATCACACTTCATGATCCATCATCTGTGATCCATTTTTTTCTCCTGGTGCTCTGAGCTCTCATCCTGATGATGGATCACAGAGGGTGATCCAAAACATTGATGCAAAAAATTCGCACATAATCAAATCTAGAAATCACTTAACAATAGCATTATGGATTGTGGAAACTTGATATCAAGTGCTCATTCATTTTTTTTAATCTTATATTATGTGAAGCATATAATGTGACGCATGTTTCCGATTCAAAAAATGTGATACCATTTGAAAGCTCTAGATGTTTTTCAATCAACCTATCAATCAGGAATTTAGTCATAATTCAAATAGAAAATGAATAGTAATTATTTATTAAATTCAAAGTAAAGCATAATTTATATTGGTGGAAAGCTAAGAATCTCCTTTAAAAACCCTTTTCATTTAATCAATTTTGAGTATAAAAAATGTCGTCAGCCACATACCCTACACATACCCATCATATCACCACTTTTTGGCCCATCATGATCCTGCACAAACCCATCATGTAATTCCCATGCTTGCTTAACTCATCTTCATTATTATTCTCAAATTTTCTTTAAATCCCTTCAATTTCCCTCAGATTGTGAGTATACAATCTTCGCTTGTATGTATTTTGACAAAAAAAATTGAAGATTGTGGTTACCGAAAATAGAGTTGTAAAGATTCTTTTATAGAAGTCTCATAGATTGGACAATTGATATTTTTTTGAATTCAAACGGTCAAGATCATGTATGAGGACTTGATTGCATACTTTAATTGAATAGTTAAGTGATTTCATCAATTAGTTCCAAGAGGTGTAACTAAGAGAGTTTGTGAGTCACAAGGAGTTGGCAAATCCATCAGGTGAGTGAACTGAAAGAGAGTGTTAGTTAGAAAGAGGTGACAGATCAATTCAATGAGTGAACTAAAATAGAGAATTATGCATGAGATATTTGTTTGAATATGTAAGAGACATGTGCTCAAAGAAAATAATTAATTATTAAATTAATTCCTTTCTTTAGTGGAGAAATTGTATGAATGTGATTAAATAGTTGAGTGAGCTATTTAATTTATAAAAGCACTTTAGATGTGAGGATAAAATTATTTAATTAAATAAATAGTCATTTATTTATTTATATATGGGAGAATATGATTTAATTTGAATGGCTCAATTAAATAAATTTATAAAACTTATTTCATTAATTAGAAGAATAGATTAGATTAATTAGATGGTGTGTAATTAAATAAAGTTAGGAAAATTATTTAATTAATCAAAGAAATAGATTAGAATTAATTAGTGACATAATTAAAGTAAATTAATTTAATTTACTTAATTAATCAATTTTTAGAAGAATAATAAAATTAATTAATTAAATGGTTAAGACTATTTAATTAATTATAGGAATTTGAATGTTAAATTATAATTAAATGAATAAGATCATTTAATCATCTTGTGGGTATCTTTAATAAATGATGAAAATGTAGTCGTAGGCCTAAGCCATTTTTCTGTGTCTACAACTCCCTCCCATAGTGGATAACAATCCTAGGAGTAAACACTAGCTATTATAGTTAAATCAATGACCTAGCTAAGAGTAACACATATGCCAGTCATTTTTAATCGTATCTAGTATGTAATACATATGATAAACATCAACCTCCTATTGTGGAGTATATATAAGCACATCATAAAAATAACATAATAGCTTCTATTTCCTTTTCATAGCCATACTAGTTTCCCTAAATGAAAGTACTCATAATGGAAAATTCAAAGCAATCATGGAGAACAATCTTTCAAAACTAAAATAATAAAATAGAAATATCCTCATGCCTATTTTCACTTATCCAATCAATTGACTATAATATAGCTTCCCCATACAACAACTAGCTTGATTGTAACTTCTCAAGAGATGTCACAATATATCTCTATTACTCAATTTTATTGAATACTTCTCTCAAATACTATCCTCTCTCAAATATAACAAAACTCTCTTTCTCAAATAAAACTTATTATAGCCAATAATAATGCAGAGTAAAATGCTTGCAAAAGTGTGTCGTCAACAAATGACTTTTCCCTACTATTTATGCAACAACAATGAGGGATCACATCCTACGGATTAGGCATGAATATTGAAAAAAATTACCATGTACAACCTACTCACTTGACTTAGTAAAAAGGTGGAACAAACATAAGAACTTACTCAACCAATCATAGCTACACATCGACCTTGTTGATTGATAGTAATAAGAGAATTATTCAAATCAACAGAAGATTGATATGGTGAAATTTGAATTACTGAAACAACGGACATCTGAAAATAATAGATGGGCATGTGTAGGATCATGATGGGCCAAAAAGTGGTGATATGATGGGTATGTGTAGGGTATGTGGCTGGAAAATATTTTTTACCCAAAATTGATGAAACGAAAAGGGTTTTTAAAGGAGATTCTCAGCTTTCCACCAATATAAATTATGCTTTACTTTGAATTTAATAAATTATTATTATTCATTTTCAATTTGAATTATAACAAAAGTTCTAATTGATAGGTTGATTGAAAAACATTTATAGCTTTCAAACAGTATGGCATTTTTTGAATCTGAAACATGCATTGCATTCTATGATTCACATACTATAAGATTAAAAGAAAATAATTTCATGTTGTTTTGACCAAGTTAAGGTGGTCAGACATATGAGTTTTTATATTTTTTAAAATTTGTAATAATAAACTCATAATTAATTATTTACTTGGAAAAAAATTACAAAAAAATATGCATCACATTGGGACATGAGTCGTCTACTTATATCTAAAATCTTATAAAAATATATTATCGTTTTATTGTGGTTAGGGTTAGATAGATACCTACTTATTATTTTTTCCCTAAAATTTAAGTACTATTGCATTGAAATTTAAAATTTTCACCAAATTAATATATATATTTTAAATAAACCTAGTAGTTTAGAAACTACATTCAATTTGCTACATATTCTATTCTTACATATTTTTGAAATAATATAGATAACTTATTCAAATTTTTACATCAAGTTGCCTAACTCTAATTTTTCTAAATTTTTCACCATTTAAGGGCCTGGTTTTTCTATGATGATCCTATACATACCAAAGTTTCTAAAGATGGTGCCAAGTAAATTCTCTCTATCCAACATTTGGAATGGTTTCCATCATATTTGAAATAGTCAATAACAAATATGCATCACCAAGCTTGCATCGACTAAGTCTTGGTATGAGTCAATTACTATAATTAATCAATTTGAAAAATCCATCGACTTGTTTATTCATTACCTTACACACCTTTAACCGATGTTGATATATTCTCATCAAAATGGAATTTAGAGTTTTACCAAGTCAAAGAAAATTCAACTTAAGGTGTCAACTAAGTCTTCATCATATTTCAACTTAATGTTGTGAGCTAATTTGCAAAATACTCGCTTCACTAAGCATTGACAATTTGAGTTAGATTTGGCCTCATAAAGTATAGTCATAAGTATAAAATATTCAGCCTTCAATTAAATTAAATAATCTACCTATATCATTATTAATGATAGTCACTTCCCATGCAATAGTTAATATATTAAATATATATAAAATACTACACACACACACACACATATATATATATGAACCACAATTTTTGTAGGAGGGCTTCTTTCTTACATGGTATCAGGGAAATATTAAAAAAATTATTGTCGAAGGGAGCTTTATTCTCTATGGAGCTGTCAGATCCATATTGCAAGGTCAGATCTACATCGACATTGTACTGGTCGCAGCATACCAGTCATTTGCATCGGTGCCAATTCTTGGCATTAGCATCATTGGTGGTCTCAGCGTACCTTCCAGTCTACATACTACCATCAACATTCTTTGATCTTTCTGGCCACTCCCTAAGCCTTCAGATTCCATCAACGGTTAAAAGTTTTTGGCTGCCCCATGTGTCATCACTATGTTAGAGAACCCACAAATTCTTTGCAAGTTGTAACCGGCCAGATCCATTGGATGGTACTGTGTCATTTTTTGGATAGGGTACGAAAGGGATTATTTGGGTTGTTGGTGTTTATTTTCCATTGGCCTCTACAAATCACACCTTGCCTCATTATCCACGACCTTGTACAATGTGCATTGACTGCATTGGAGGGGTACAAATCTCATCATTTTCAGTGAGAGTACCTTGCATTGTCATCAGTGTATGCATGTCATTTATCAGCGGTATATTAGGTTTCAGCTTTGTTTTCAAAGTTTATATATATATATATATATTTATATATATTTAAAACCTTTTAAATTTTACTAGAGCTGACGGGTTCATTTTGTATTTTTGGTCTATTTAAAAAAAAAAGGTTTTTGCATATATTATAAGCTTTTGCGACCATTGTATTCAAAGCCTACAAGTCGAATCCGATGGGATTAGGCTTTATTTTTTGCATATACTATGCCCAAGGTCACATGCATGACTAGGAGTTAAGCCCTAAGACCCTATTTTTGTGCCAACTTAGTCTTGGAAGTTCTTTATTTGCCTCCAAATGCCTTTTTATAGGCCTTTTTTTCTTTTTTTCATAACTTTTGCTAACAGACACAAAAATTTTCAAACAAAATATTGTTAAGAAGATGGAAGCTTGAATTTTGTAGTGGTACAGGTGTTTTGCAATAGTTTTGTAGTGTTGTAGTAGTTTTTCTAGGTTGTTCAAGTCAGATAATCATTTTTCACCTCCAAGCTCATATCTTTTTGCTTCAGACTTTTATTTTCCCAAATTTGCAGCATCGAGAAAGTATTCAGGAGCACTTCAATTCTATTCATGCATTTTTTGTAGATTTTTTTCAATATTTTTGTAATCTTAGTTTGAAGTTGATTTGATAATTTGGGATACATTCTTGTAAATTTACAAAAAAGGTGTAATTTTATTTGGGACAAAGGGGTTGATTTGTTGTATTGTGAGGGAAAGTTTTTGTTCCTCTATTGTAATATCCGATTGTATCATGGATTTTCTAAAATTTGTATCTCTACCTCCATATAACTATCATGAGTGGAGAACTCAAATGACGTTATTATTGTTAAAATTGAAGTTGTAAAGAATCACATTTGGTCAAGATCCAGAACCTGCAGGAGCTAAAGAGAGAAGGAAATGGATTGATAGAAGGGATGAAGCTCTTGGTACTCTTCTTTTGTCCATTTCTCTAGACCTTAGATATCATGTTGCATCTTGCACATATCTTAATCAAGTTTGGACTACTTTAGAGAGTCTTTTTTGTATGCTAGATAGGATGAGGAAATTTAATTTGGAGAATGAATTAATGGGTCTTAATCCATCATATTTTGAAAGCATCCAAGAATTCTTCTCTAAGCTCACTTTTCTAATATTGTAGTTATCTAATTGTGGGGTCACTAAAGAGGATGAATAGTTGATTCTTTCTATTCTTGCTAAGCTTGGTCTTGATGATTCTGTGTTTGTTTCTACATTCTATGCTACAATGTGTGCCCTGCTTCAGACTTTTATTTTCCCAAATTTGCAGCATCGAGAAAGTATTCAGGAGCACTTCAATTCTATTCATGCATTTTTTGAAATTTTTTTTCCATATTTTTGTAATCATAGTTTGAAGTTGATTTGATAATTTGGGATACATTCTTGTAAATTTACAAAAAAGGTGTAATTTTATTTGGGACAAAGGGGTTGATTTGTTGTATTGTGAGGGAAAGTTTTTGTTCCTCTATTGTAATATCCGATTGTATCATGGATTTTCTAAAATTTGTATCTCTACCTCCATATAACTATCATGAGTGGAGAACTCAAATGACGTTATTATTGTTAAAATTGAAGTTGTAAAGAATCACATTTGGTCAAGATCCAGAACCTGCAGGAGCTAAAGAGAGAAGGAAATGGATTGATAGAAGGGATGAAGCTCTTGGTACTCTTCTTTTGTCCATTTCTCTAGACCTTAGATATCATGTTGCATCTTGCACATATCTTAATCAAGTTTGGACTACTTTAGAGAGTCTTTTTTGTATGCTAGATAGGATGAGGAAATTTAATTTGGAGAATGAATTAATGGGTCTTAATCCATCATATTTTGACAGCATCCAAGACTTCTTCTCTAAGCTCACTTTTCTAATATTGTAGTTATCTAATTGTGGGGTCACTAAAGAGGATGAATAGTTGATTCTTTCTATTCTTGCTAAGCTTGGTCTTGATGATTCTGTGTTTGTTTCTACATTCTATGCTACAATGTATGCCCTTGTAAATGCATACAAAATGCCTTTTCTTGATGAATTTGTAGCTCAACTCACAAGGGAACAAGCAACGTTTGTACACATGGGCACATTGAAGTCTTCTACATCTCATTCTCATCTTGTAAAACATACAAAGGCTTCAATCGACAAAGGTAAGAAGTATAATAAGGCTCCTAAGTCTAATGAGCAAGGTAAAAACTCTCCTTCATATATAACTCCTGACTCTACACTCTCTTCTAAAGAGGAATCATCTAAAAAGAAGAACAAATGTGCATAGGGTATGTGTAGGATCATGATGGGCCAAAAAGTGGTGATATGATGGGTATGTGTAGGGTATGTGTCTGACAACTTCTTTTTACTCAAAATTGATGAAACGAAAAGAGTTTTTAAAGGAGATTCTTAGCTTTTCATCAATATAAATTATGCTTTACTTTGAATTTAATAAATAGTTATTATTCATTTTCTATTTGAATTATGACTAAAGTTCTAATTGATAAGCTGATTGAAAAACATCTATAGCTTTCAAACAGTATCACATTTTTTGAATTTCAAGAATGTGTCACATTCTATGCTTCACATACTATAAGATTAAAAAAAGAAATTGAATTTCATGAATTTTTTACCAAGTTAAGGTGGTCAAATATATGAGTTTTTTATATTTTTTAAAAGTTGTAATAAAAAGTCCATGATTAATTATTTACTTGGAAAAAAATTACAAAAATATATGCATCACATTGGGACATGAGTCAGCTAATTATATATAAAATATTATAAAAAAATATTATCATTTTATTGTGGTTCTTGGGTGGTCAGACAAACACCTACCTTTTTTTTCCCTAAAATTTAAGTAGTACTACATTGAAATTTCAAATTTTCACCAAATAGATTTTTCTTTTATTTAAATAAACCTAGTAGTTTAGAAACTACATTCAATTTGCTACTAATTCTATTCTTACATATTTTTGAAATAATATAGATAACTTATTCAAATTTTTACGTCAAGTTGACTAAATCAAATTTTTCTGAATTTTTTGCCACTTAAGGGCTTATTTTTTCCATCATGATCCTGTACATACCCCATATTGTAAAAGGTTAGGACATGCTGAGCATAAATGCTATAATAAGAAGATTGATGAGCTAACACACCTTCTTCAAAAGAATATCATTGAGCTTTCGTGATCAATGTCTTCTACTTCTTCTTCAACATGTCAATCGCTAGCCCTCTCATCATCATCTCAGTCAGAGAATATAAAATATAGTTCTAGGCTAAACAAAATGAAAGTACAAGCACTCTTGGCCTCTACAAGTCTTGAATGACATAGATGGCTTCTTGACTCAGGGGCATCTCATCATATGGCATCTTCAATGGATATGTTCTCTTCTTTTGAGCCTTGTAATTCACCTCATATTTTGATGGGTAATAATACATATATGAAGGTAAGTGGGAAGGGTTCTATTTACATGGGGAAGGGTAAATTGAATGATTTACTTTGTGTTCCTTCCTTTCCCACTAATCTCCTTTTTTTTTATCAAATTACTGATGGGGGTCAAGGTAAAATAGTTGAGTTCACTCCAGATAGATTGTAAATGAGAGACATGGAGACTAGGGATATTGTTGCTATCAGGATGGTTGATCATTCATCACATGTGTATTCCCTTTCACATTTTTCTTTAGAAGATGATCATGTTCGTTTGATTGCATCACACATTCCATTGAGTGTGAACCATGTTTGGGAGGAGAAGCTTGGTCATCTATAGCTTGGTATTCTAGAGACCAGTGTTGAGCTTCCTACTCCTCCACCTTCTTCTTCTTCAACCATAAGCTCTTCTATTCAATAGGAAGATCATATTTTTTCAAATCTTGCTTTGTGGAATGTGTATTTGATAGATATCTCTAACTTGTTCATGGAGTCTCATACTGGAGATTTGGGGGACACATTTGAGGGGATTTCTCTCCTATTTGATGACAGTTTCAACACAACTGTTACCCCATATAATTTTTCTTTGGAGATTGATATTCATGAGTCTCGTCCTCCACTTGAATTTTCATGTTTCTTGGTTGATTTTAACCATGATTATGTTGTGGCTCATTCAAGCTTGGAGACTCCTATTTAGTTTTCAGAGGCATACATGTTGGACCTTCATTCTTCCTCCTTTTAGTTGGGCACGAAGTGGGTTCTACATCAGCTTATGGACTTGTTTCTTCCTAAGGGGAGATGTGTTGCTTGCAGAAATTGGATCCTCGTTTGTTTTCAGGCATTCTTCATCAACATCGAGGCTTCTTCATTATGGGGGGAATATCTTGTCTCTCTTTTCCCCTCTTATTGGGGGGGTATTTTATTGCATATACATGATGGATTTAGTCCTTGGGGGGTAGCATTGAGTCTTCCATACATCATGTTATTTTGTTTTGTTTTCTCTCTTTTGGAGAGGAGTTTTTTCCCATTGGGTTATCTTCTTTTCTTTGCTTGTGAGAGATTGTGAGTATCTTTTTCATTTTCATTGTGAATCGGTACATAACATGGCCTAGTAGCTGGGACCTATAGTCATCTTCATCTTTGCATTGTTTCCATAATAATATTTTCCCTAAGTTGCACTTAAGGGGGGTGTTGGTGTGAATAAATTTCTTGTACCTAGCTAATTCACTCACTAGGTAATTTGGGGACATATTCACATGTTATGTTTACCTAGGATATAAGATTCTTTCTAGAAGTCCTAGTTGGATTTTCTAAAACTTATCTTATCTAGCTAGTAATGCTTGATTCCTACGTAGTTATTTGTCATAGGATTAAGATACTTGTCATGATCTTGTCTAATCCTACATCTCTACCTTTCCTTTATAAGCAAGGCATCTCATGTACATTTTTATTGAATCAATTGAAACTTATTCAAACATATTTCAACCATTTTCAATCTTGCATTGTGAAGTAAGATTTCTTTCCATTCTCTCTCTTTTGGAAGTGGTTTTTGTCTAGCAACTATTCTTGAGGGTGTTGGGGGGTCACCATTTACTCCCACATTTTCCACCTAAAAGGAGAAATGTATCCCATAAAAACTTAGAGGTTCACTAAAGACTAATGCTATTATGATTGAAATATATCTAGATGAAATGGACTAAATATAAATAAATGATAAAAGATAATGAATATTAATTCAAAACCTGGGTATGTGTAGGATCATCATGGAAAAAATAGGCCCTTAAGTGGCAAAAAATTTAGAAAAATCAAAATTTGGAAACTTAAAGTAAAAATTTGAATAACTTATCTATATTATTTAAAAAATATATAAAATTAGAATCTATAGAAAATTGAATGTAGTTTCTAAACTACTAGGGTTTTAAGAAAAAAAATCTATTTGGTGAAAATTTGAAATTTCAATGCAGTGGTACTTAAATTTTACGGAAAAACTAAGAAGTAGGTGTTTTTCTGACCACCGTAACCATAATAAAATGATAATATTTTTTATAATATTTTAGATATAAGTAGAGGACTCATCCCCCGATGTGATACATGTTTTTTTGTAAATTTTTTCAAAGTAAATAATTAATTATGAATTTTTTATTACAAATTTTTAAAAAATATAAAAACTCATATGTTTGACCACCTTAACTTGGTCAAAACTTAATGAAATTTAATATTTCTTTTTTTAATCCAATAGTATGAAAAACATAGAATGCGACACATGTTTTGAATTCAAAAATTGTGATACTGTTTGAAAGCTATAGATGTTTTTCAATCGACCTATCAATTTTGACTTTAGTCATAATTTGAATAGAAAATAAATAATAATTACTTATTAAATTCAAAATAAAGTATAATTTATATTGGTGGAAATCTAAGAATCTCCTTTAAAAACCCTTTTTGTTTCATCAATTTTTGGTAAAAAAATAGTTGTCAGCCACATACCCATCATATTGCTAGTTTTTGGCCCATCATGATCCTGCACATACCCAGCTAAGAAATGTAAATTGTTTGAAAACACATTATGATATGGAAAATGGCTTAAGAATGCAAATAAACAATGGCAAAATCGAACAAGATTGGAGAGGTGCACCTCTAAATTGAAATGTGATGTAGAGAGGTTATGGAATCTTGCAGAATTGTCTAGAAAAGCTACTTGGGACACTTATGCCAAGCTGGGAAACTTCGTCCTATTTCAGGGAGATTCTGCTGGAACAGGTTTCTACCAAATGGGTACTCAAAAATGTCAAAATCACTTTTCAGGCCTGATAGTGGGACTAATCTACCATAGACGGTGACTTATTTCACTTAAGAATCTTGGGAAATTTTGGATAGGAATCTATAGCTTTTTATCCGCACTTCCTTTCCTGGTAGGTTTCTAGTTTAGATTCTATAGAAAATGAGCTGAAAGAGGTCTCCAAGTTTTAATTAGGGCTTAATTGACTTGAATGACTTTGATGGATTGTTGACTACTTTTTAACACCTTTCTCTTTGAGAAAACTACATACAAGGCCTGCAAACACATAGGAAAAGAGGGGAAAAAGTGTTAAGGGTTAGAGAATAGGGGTTTTCCTTGGTCAAACCCCATTTTTGTAATCAAACCCTAGATAATGAAATGAAATAAAAAGATAATGATGAATGAATAACATGCAATTTCACAAACTCACCAAACCCTTGATGTTCAAATGTAAAGATATGCAACAAGATGCTCCAATGGATGCTTGAAAGTGCTTAGAATGGTTAGAATGATTGAGAATGATTAAGTAAATGAATGAATTGCTTGAATAATGAATTGGGGTGAAAATGAGAAAAAACCCTTTATTTATACTTGATTTTCCAATAATTTATGAAAATAACACATCACAGGGTGACCTCAAAGTTAAGAGAATAAAATCCCGCCAGAAAATAAAAATTATTTTGATTTTTATGCCTAGTGGGACTAAGTCACCGCAGGTCATGAATTGGTCCCACTAGGGAAATTTTACTGGGTGTCGAGGATTAAAGTGTATTTAATGAGGTTGAATGGGAATATTCAAAAAAATACACTTAAGTATTTTTGGAAAGTGCACGAAGGGGTCACTTAAACATAAGAAAGAGTTGAATTAGTGATGAAAAGCCTAGAAAAGCATGAGAGTTTCTTACAACTCTTTACAACACTTTGAAATAAGACTTGGTAAGTGATAAAAAAGGGGTTATTTAATTGAATTATAATTAAAGGGTCCTAAAGAAGTGTGAAAGTGGGTTACAACCTTCACAACACTTTAAGACTTCTAATTATCCAACTATACATTTTGGTGACCGATATACATATATATATATATATATATATATATATATATATATATATATATATATATATATATATATATATATATATATATATATATATATATATATATATATATATATATATATATATATATGTATGTATATATGTATGTATGTATGTATGTATGTTAATATATATTTGATATACAAATAAGTATAAGCAAGATTGTATTCACATAATAATCACAATATATCAATTGTATACGTATATATATATATATATATAATTTATAATTATATGCCTCTATGTACATGTATATGTATGTATACATATGTCGATACATTCACATGGGCATGCCCATTTTTCATCGTACATGTGTATCGATATATATATATACATATGGATATATGTATATCCTATACATATATATGTGTGTGTGTACACATTTTATTCACATATAACCATTGAAAATTACCATTATATTGATAAAAATTTACGTGTGGTACATCTGTACATATTCATATACATGTCATTAGATCCTATTGACATGTATGTGAATATATATACTCATACTTCACGTGCATCTTTCTTATAAATGTAACCATAATGATACAAAGGAGAATTCTAAAGCTCAAATGGATAAACATCATCCAATAATGCACTCTATAGTAAACAAGACTCTACTAATGCACATAGATCAACTAAGGATGACTTACCAACTTCCCACAAAATGACTCAACTTAATTATTCTATTGTGGTGTGTGTATGCTCAAATAGTTTATGTTACCGATTACCCGACCAAGATCTTCTCCTGAGTGATAGTTCCCCTATTCCTAAAGGATTTGAACATATACCCACAACTACTAACACATGCACACCGTAGTCAGTTGTTCATAAATTATGTAGTATATGTAATACATCTCCAATGTTAGAATATCAATTCAATAACCATCCATTCACATATATGTAGTACTTTTCACACAACATCAAATGAGACAACATTCACATATAATGAATCAATAAAAAAGTACAAGCATAATTTATTCATCTCTAAAATTCACATTACACTCATATTTACCTTACATAGTAATAGTAAATAGTAATTATTGTAAAGCAATTTTTTCTTTTCAATTTTTTTTTGGTTTTTTCAGCTTCTACTTTTCTTAGCTTTGGAAGGAGTTTGTGCTTAATGAAAAGAAAACTTCTCCAAAAGTGCACAATGCACCATGTGGTGGATGAACTTTTTTTGTAT
Source organism: Sequoia sempervirens (assembly GCA_007258455.2). Taxonomy (NCBI): domain Eukaryota; kingdom Viridiplantae; phylum Streptophyta; class Pinopsida; order Cupressales; family Cupressaceae; genus Sequoia; species Sequoia sempervirens. The sequence goes on from VDFB02281492.1 coordinate 992,015,637, forward strand.
ATCGCTTTTCTCTTCAAGCATAAGGTGAGACACATATCATCTTGGTGGGGTTTTTCTCAAAGCCATTCTCTTAGTTTTTAGATTGCTCGCCCGCTTGACACATCATCTATTCATCCAAGAAGTTGTTATTTTTGTGGAAGGGTCTCTTTGGGTGGAGTTTGTTAGAAAATGATGGGTGTCTTGTCTTTAGGATGGAACCTTCGAGTTGGCGCCATCAATATATATGGTTGATCGATCAATTTTTTTGCTAGGTTGTGTTAGATTAGTTTGTTTTTAGATTGCAATATTTGCTAAAATATCTGTCATTAATAAAGCAATTGGGACTTAATGAGAAAAGATTTCCATAATCTAAAAAACATCTAAGATTGGATCTTGGGCTATCAAGTGCATGTTGTGTTCCCTTCTTCCAACTATAAATAGGAGTCAACAACATATGAAAAATAGTTCTTTTAGTTTTCCTTAGTTTTTAGAGATATTTTTAGAAGTTGAAAGTTTACAGAAGACTACTTGTCTCAGGCATGTTATATTTTTTAACTCAAACTATCATCGGATTGGCATCTAACCTTTGTTTTTAGTTCATTTGACATTAAAATTTGATCTATTTAGAAGAAATATTTGAAACTGTGCATGTTATGGACTTTGTCAAGTTCCTTCCTTATGCTTTTGTTCTTGTTAAAAACACTATGTTAAGCTTAATTTGATAGTTCAAGTGGCTAATTTTCATGTTGTAAGCTTCTACATTGAATGATAGCTTTCAAAAATTGGATTTTGTCTATTGAAATTTTCCATTTTCTTTAAGGGTTGTTATTTTTCATATTATGCTATAAAAAGAGGGAGGATTTCTGCAATTTATGGATATTTCTATTAACTTTTGGAACTTTCTTACATTTGATTGGACCTTGCTTCTTTTGAGGAGATTTGAAAGACTACACTATGTTTTTACTTAGCCTTTGTTGTTTGTTCTCTTCCCAAAAATGAAGGTTTTGTGGCATTCTATGTCTATTATATCATTCATAGGAAATAGTTTAAGGTTTGAAATATTGTAAAAGATTTGGCGCATTGCCATTTTCATATTTTAATTGCATTTATTTCTTACTTTTCTCCCAACTTGAAAAGAAGAGCTGAGTTTCTATAAAAATCTTGGAAATATTCCATGAGGCACATATTAGTCCCCCACTCAATAAATTTCCCATAAGACTATTAGAGAGGCGCAAGATTTTCTGATGAATAGTTCTTTTTCTAGCATGCTCAGTGGGACTATTTGTTTATAATCACCTAATTAGAGTTTAGAGATATTTAAAAAATTAGACCAAGGAAAGAAGATGGAAATTTCATGCCTAGAATCCAAATAAGAGCATCCTCAAAGGGCCATTTCTAGTACTCCCAGTTTCCTACCTCAATATCCGGGAGAAGATGAATTATAGACTCTATATTACCTGTAAGGAGCAACAAGGAAAGAAGTGAGAGCACAAGATCTAGAGCTATATCTGCCCCACCTAGAGGCCAAACTTTTCAAATCAGAATTCTAGTATACCTGATTCATAGGAAACTATTTTCCATTTCTCATATAGCTATCTCCACTCCTAGAAATTTTGTAACCTGGGATAGTGGTAGTCCATTACAACCTCCTATGCCCCCAAATGTATGGCCTGCCATACTCGCTAATGCCCTCAAGGCTATTCCAAAATTTTCTTGAGAAGATTTCAAAATACCCTCCCAATATCTCCAAGATATAGCAGAGGTATGAAAAGTACATAACATAGCAAAGGAAAATATTGTTCTTAGGCTGTTGGCTACTTCTTTCAAGGGAAAAGATCAAGATTGACATTGATCTCTAGCTTTCAGTTCTATCAACTCTTGGGATTAGCTCAGAGCTCAAGGTTGTTCAAATGCTTCTCAAAAAAGGGGGATCGCTCCTCATTGTCACATCAATTAATCACTATCAAAAGGGCCCTGCAAGAGGCCATGATAAATTTCAATACTAGGTTTCAGAAAGCCTAGCAAAGAAATCCTATGACTGCCTGACCTCCAGCCACGATGGCATTTACATTTTTCCAAAATGATTTCAATTTAGACATTGTTGTCATGATAATATCTATGGGAGGATATTTATTACTCAAAGCATATGATTTGGTTGTGCATGTAGAGAATAGTCTGATTGAAGTCGAGAAGCTTCCACCATGACTACCAATGCTCGTGTTCATAGAAACCTCTAGTGGTCCTTGGGAATAAATTACTCAAAACACCTCTACTCCACAAGTGACCACATTGGCTACACCACAATCCATGTATGCATACCTTGATGCACAACCAAGAACTTTGGGCTCCTCTTCATTAGCAACAAATGCTAATGAGATGAAGAGTCTCATGCGGTCATTTGCTAATGAGCTAGTCCTCATATGATGATAGCAAGCAGTACCCCCAAAGCAAGCCACTCAGGCCTATCAAGGAGGAAGACCATCTTATCAACAAAAAGCATACTAGGGAGCCTCGAGAGGAGGATGTCAACAAATGATGTCTACTAATCAAATAGTCCTAGTCACCATTCCACTTCAAGTTGTCAAGAGAAGTCCAAGCAATGATCTAGTCCCAAGCCAAAACAACTTGGGAGAGGATGATAATGCATGGTGCTTTGCATGTAATGATATTCATATGACCCAAAATTTCTTGAGGTGAAACCCACAATAGAAAATAGTGGATCAGAGAAGCCAAGGAATTTCCTCAAGTACAAGGGAATATCAATCTTCAAAAATAGAGAATACCCACTTCGTAGCACAAACGTAAGGAATGTCTTTAGAACAAGAGCTGAATATTGTGCTAGACCAAGCACTATTATCATGGATGGAAGAAGATAACACAATACTTGGAAATGATGCTCTCACGAATATTTCCTCATAAGTAAAGTTAGACTAAAACACGAGGTCTAAGAGAAGGATCATGGGAGAATATGTACAAAAAGCTCTAATGCGTCCACAATTACGTCAACCATAGTCATAAGAAAAAAAAGCTCTGCATGCCATCACCCAACCTACTCAACATTTGTTAACTCAACCATTACCAAAGGAGATGGACAAGATACTCAACCCATTCATGATATATTGTTTCCTCTTGAAGATGAGAGAAATACTACTATTCAAACAAAAGACCTAACTAGTCAGAATGCTCTATGTGGTGGAACAATTGAAGAAGATTCCTAGTAATGTATCTCTATGTGACCTCATATCCATTCTCAAACAAAAGAAATTTCTCTAGGAAGCATTAAAGTAGGAGGAAAAAATATTGCAAATGAAGATAACTCCACCCCACAATCAAAATAAAGACAAAGGGCTCACATCAGAACCCCAACTTTCAAGAGTTGCAACTTATGTGAATGGCATAGATAACAAAAAATAGAAAGAGGTAAGAAATCCAAAGCCCACACCTTTATTTTTAAAACTTATTGTGGGAGATAAGCTTTTGCATAATAAAATGATTGATTTGGGAGCTAGTACAATGGTCATGCCTAAAAAAGTGGTTGATGCCCTAAAGCTTAAGTATGATACCCTTGATAAAGGAATCATGCAATTAGATGGGAAGAAAGTTCTAATAGTCAGTTGCATTAAGGATCTATCTTTGATCCTCTTCTCATGTCCAAGCCAAATGGTCACACAAGAAGTAGTCGTAATAGACATTCCCCTAGTATTCAGGATGTGCTTCTCAAGAGATTTTATAGAAAAACTTAGTAGATATTTAGCACTCAATTGGTCTCACCTGATACTGAAAACCAATCATGGGGAAAAGATGAATTTTTTCTAAATCCTTGCATTTGGAACACATAACTGATAATGTGTTCCTATGCTTCAAAGTGGCACACACCTCCTTCTCACAAAGGGAGAAGTATTGTGTAAAATTGTTAGAAGATGAGAAAGATACAAATGATACAACCTCCAAAGAAGAGTTCCTTCTCAACCAATTCATTAACTCCAACCCATACAAAAATTTTCATGCTACCGGGTTAGGCACCTATGTGATCTTCAATGATGATCAAGTCTTCCCCCAAGTTGATAAAAGAATGAGAGGAGCATAATGGTCCAAGAAACAACATTTTATGGACACTATATTTTGATGGAACTAAATGGAAATCCAATTTTGGTGTAGGCATCCGACTAGTATCCGCAACAAGTTCAGAAGCCCTCAAAGCTTTTTGTTTGAAGTTTCCATACTTTAATATTGATGCAGAATACAAAGCCTTCTTCCATGGTTTGTTCCTAGCAGAACAGATGGTCATAAAGATAATAAAGGTATTTGGAGATTTAGAGTTTGTTGTGAGCCAAATCCATGGGCAGACAACTACCAAAAATATAAGAATAAAGTCATATAAACACAAAATATGGGATCTGATTGATAATTTTGAGGCTTTTAAAATTCAAGTTATCCCACATTCTCAAAATGATGTTGCTTATTGGATGGCTTTGATCAGTTCATATTTTAAAATAGTTTCTAATTCAATAATGAAGTAGAATGTAGTGCAGATCATCGTCCGACAGACAATTCCCGACAATGACTAGAACTTGCAAGTATTTGAGGATGATGTTCAGATTACCACATTTTTATAGAAATTAGGAAAATCCTTTGACCATTTACAGTTTGAAGCTGGGCCATCTGGAGGGAAAGTAATCCAATTTAAAGAAAATTAGCTTCCTCATGGTTTAATCTCTCTTGAATTTTTTTTTGATTGCAAGGACACAAGAAATACCAATGATATACTGGGCATAGCTCTGCTACGATGTAATACCCCTCGTGTTGTTGATACTCTTTTATGTTGATTTTGTGCTTGGTTTGTAATGGTGATTAGTTCATCGGATTGGTTGTGTTTCAATTCATAGTTTGGTTGGTTTGTTGTACTTGACATTACTTATGATGCTTGATGATACATTTCATGGCGATTATGTTATATGGTTATGTTATGGTTTTCTTTAATAATATATGTGGTGATGTTGTGATTCTATGCTACTATGGTTTCTGATGTGTTCAATAGTGAGTCTTGGAGGATGGAGTGCCATCACTTCCTTGTGAGTGCCCTGCTACCCCGTGATTACCTTTCACAGTGTGTCTACAATAGATATTTACATGCTACTTGACATTTGTTTTTATGCAAAATGCAGGTACTAGACACTGACTCCACCTACTTGACAGGTTTGAGCGTGTCCCGTAAACCAAATGGGTATGATGTTGAAAAGGGATTTGATAAGGAAGTGTCCCCATCCCAAGTTCATCACCTTGTTGTGAGTCAAATGGTGTCTTTGTCTCAACCTCATCTTTGTTTAAGTTTGGGTTAGTGTTGATTATTTATTTTAGTATGTAAATGTTTTTGAAAAGGAAAAAACAGGTTTTACAGGGACCTGAAACCGCAATGTTTTTGATTATTTATTTTAGTATGTAAATATTTTTTATTAAATTAACCTTTATTTTATGGGAAATTAATTAATGCTATTTAGTTGATATAATTATTTGTACCTGGTCCTGCCACAATAATGGGTTACACTTTTTGGGACATCCTGATTTTTGCTTGAAATCACATATTTTAAGAAAATACAATGATTTATGACTTTAAAGGTTCCATTTAAATTATTTTAATTAAAGAGGGATTGATCAAACCTCCTTAGATCAAACCCCCTTGGATAGAACGGCTATGTGCAAGATCATCATGCGAAAAACAGGCCCTTAAGTGGCAAAAAATTTAGAAAAATCAGTGTTAGGCAACTTGACGTAAATATTTGAAAAGTTATTTATATTATTTCAAAAATAAAGAATGGAATTTGTAGTAAATTGAATGTAGTTTCTAAAATACCTGCCTTAGTATCTAAACCCTAACCATAATTGGATAAGTAGAGGACTCATGGCTGGATGTGATGCATATTTTTTTGTAATTTTTTTGCAAAAATATAAAAACTCATCTGTCTGACCACCTTAACTTGGTCAAAACTTCATGAAATTTAATTTTTATTTTTTTAATCCTATAGTATGTGAAGCATAGAATGTGATGCATGTTTTGGATTCAAAAATATGATACCGTTTGAAAGTTATAGATGTTTTTCATCAGCCTATCGATGGACTTTAGTGTAATTCTAATAGAAAATGAATAATACTTATTTGTTAAACTCAAATTAAATCATAATTTATATTTTTGGAAAGCTGAGAATATCCTCTAAAACCCTTTTCGTTTCATTAATTTTGGGTGAAAAAAATTGACCACATACCCTACAAATATTGCCACTTTTTGGCGAACCATGATCTGCACATGCAGAACCTTGTTAGATTTAAACCATACCTATAATCGAGTCTCCTCTACACCTATCAAAATGTTGATAAAAACCACTTTTGATTTACCTTTTGGGTGATCAAATGAATTCATTTAAAATTTATGTTTTGTAAGCCTATAGCCCTTATTATAAGCTTCCTAAAAAGTATAATTTTAAATATGTTTAATTTGATTATTATATTTATTTTTTATTTCTTGTGAGTGTAGGATTTTCAATGAACATCAAGTTCTTTATTTCACACATACGAAAAATAGAAAAATAGAAAAAAAATTCTAAAAATACATGTGCCTAGGTATTGATGTCCTTATTCCAACAAAAAAAGAATAAGTTAATTCAAATGAATACAAAAAAAGTTATGTGTGCTAGAGTACACCTCTGTCCAAATTATAATTATGCTGACTTGGAAAATTAATTAAAAAAAAATATGTAACAAAAAATTGTGAAAAAATATCCATCCCATAGATATTGGTGTGAAAATTTTTATTTTAAAAATTAGAATTGTATCCTATCTATAAAAAAAGTTACGTGGGCCGAAGTAAACATCACTTTTTAAAAATGTTGATTAGTAGAAAAAATAAGTTATTAAAAATTACATAAAATGATTCACGATTTATTTTTTTATTTTTATTTTTAAAATATAATTAGAATCTACACAAAATATCTAACAAATAACTAGTTTTATTCATCTTCAAAACATTAATGGTTTAGGTGCCATAGGTGTAAGAAAGTGAATGTCTAGTGAAAAATCCTGATTTTAATGTCAAGTTTGGCCAAGAAAATTTCTTGATTAAGTGAATAATTTAAATAAAAATATTAGATGCTATAATGTGAATTAGAATTTTTAATTTGCATAAGGTAAGTGGTATTAATTCTTTATTTAAAAAAAAAATTATTTAAATAGCATTTTATGCTTTATTATTATCGAAAGAAAAATAATTAAAAATTAGTTAAATTATAATTAGAATATTTACGGGAGTGAGTGAATTAAATAAAAAATGCTTGTTTAAAAATATTCTCAGAGAGAATATTGGCATGTTGTGAATGGCAAGAAGTTACTTCACGAAAAGAAAATTGGTTGTAGAATTGTTTTTGGGTTTTGGGGGTTTCTAGTTAAAAATTTCAGGAGATTTTTCGGAATATATTTTTGGGCTCATATTTTGCATCTTGCTAGAAGTGAAGATTCTGGAAAGGTCTTAGAAGTTGAGCTCTGAAGGTGAAGCTTTTCTCCAATCCTGGTTCCTTCAAGCTTAAGGAAAATAGGTTCCTTTACTATTTATTTAATTGTTTTCTTGTTTTGAAAAGATTGCCTGTACAAATTTTATTATTTTGTAAAAGTTGAGAAATTGTCTATATAAGAGGAAATGATTAATTTGTAGAAGCTTTGTTTTTAAAAAAGGAAAGGTTGTTGGAAATTTCTGTGAATTAGTCAAAATCCTCTATAGAAATGTTTTTTGATAGCTTATGAGTAGAAAAGTTTGTTAAAAGTCCCTCTGTAGAAAAACTCTATTGTTGGCTTATGAAATTTCACCAAGTTTATTTTGTTGCCTCTATAGAAAACTTATAGTGAAATCAGAGAACCTCGTAAAAGGTTATTTTTTTTAAAACAATAGAAAAAAACAGAGGAAAATAGTAGAGATATTTTGAAACCTCTTAAGTTTTGGATTGAAAACCTTCCTATTAAAATTAGGAAAAACCCATATCCAGTTTGCCTATAGATGAATATAATTTAAATCTATTTTGTCAAATTTAATTTATTTGTTTGGAAATTTGTTTTTAAAAAATAAAATAATATTTAGTCCTTAAAATTTTTGGTGCCATGTAGTTTATTTGTGTGTAAATTTTTCCAGACAGTTTGAATTATATCTGAGAATATATTTAAAAATATATATATTTTAAAAAATATATATATATAAAAATATATATAAAAAATTATTTTTTATAAAGGGAGGGGGCTACCCCCAGCATTGCCCCCCCATAGGGGGAGGCACTACTATGGAGGTAGCACCTAGCGTTGCTCTTCATAGCAGCGACCCCCACATGGGGGTTGGCTATGGGCAACACCCACACACAACCATATGGCTGTGTTTGGGAGCTGTGTACGATTTCCTTATAAAAAAAACCTTTTATTTTATTAAATTTTTTTATTTTTATTTTTATTTTTAAAATGTTGTATTTTATTTTTTATATATACATATTTATATATTTTTTAAAAATATATGTATGTATATATATGTATATATGTATATATGTTGATATTATAGAAAAATATTATGATGGTTATTTGCAATGATTTCATGTTGTTATTGGACAAATTGAAAGAACATATTTCATCAAGTCAAATCGAGTGTTTTTTAATAAATGAAATAGTTTGAGCTAATTGATAGTTTAACTTCCATGGTGGATTTCGCACAATCAGTTATCTTAAAATGTGATTGTTAAGTATAGTAAATTTGCATTCTTAAAAAAAATCTTGATGTTGAATAATTATTTAATTCTTTGATTTTCTTTGATTTCTTTGTTGATTTCCTTGAGTTCGGTTATAAACATGTGGGGGCCCTTAAATTACTTGTTCTTTCTATAGGTGTTAAGGTTATTATTGAAAACTTCCAAAGGCATGACAAAATGGTGGTTTATTATATGACCTTTTAATCTAATACTTGTCTCTATTTTGACTTTAGTTATGATTTTGAGTTTATTTATTTGGGTTGTACCATTTTATGGGATTTGATTTACATGACCTTTAGCGAGATGGTTTTTCCTCACAGTTGTTCTATTTTGTAGTGTAACGTTCTTGTTGGTACAACCCCTTGGAATTTGTTATTATGTTTTGGGTTTCTAGGGAGAGTGGCTCTACATGGGCACTGACGCACAAACGGGATATCAGGATAACCCATGTTAGAGTTTGAGTAATAAATGATAACCTAATTAATTAATTAGGGGGTGGGTAGTTAAACATTAACAAGATAATTGTGGATGCCTCGACCACCTATTAGTGCTTTTGTATACTAAAGGTTGGCTGAGAAGGCCCTAGTTGGAAAGATCGTTGCCTCGTCTCCACAAGAGGTTAACAGTTCTACACAAGTCACCCTATGGGGCCGGCGCCTAGACGAGATGCCAGGATAACCATAGATGGGGTTTAGTGCCTAGAGATAGGAATTCAGGATAACCCATGTAGGATAGTGCAATGACACTCTCCTCTAGCTTTCCCTTGAGTTTTTTTTGTGGCTAACCTCTGGAAGTGGTCTTTTGATGTTATGTTTCCCTTTATGTGTGTTCTAGCTTTTCATGTTTTGGAATTTAGTCTTGTGTATTTGTATGGATGTTCTTGGTCAGGGACCCTTCCTTATTTACTCCTAGCATAGGGGTGGTTGGGTGGAACATGCTACGCACCTCGTTGGGTTCCCTATTTTGCAGTTGTACTTTTCAGTGCAGAGTTTTGTAGAGACAACTTGATCCAGAGTTTATATGTTTCCAAACATATACTTGTACTTCTACTATACCATGTATTGATTAGTTACCTTCCCATGTGAATGGGTAGAATTATGATGTAACCTTGAGTAATTGCTCAATGAGATGCACTTGTAAATTGATGTAATGTATAATCACATTATGTAATTCATTCTTGAATCATAATTGTTAGTATCGTTAAGTTTGTGTTATACTTGAGTAAATATATTCTTTATATTTCCAAGAATAATTTGTTATGAATACATGTATGGATTCTATATGGTTCATTCTTGTCTTATTTCTTATCTTTAACAAATTTTTTAAATGAAGATATGTGAATGAATGAGTTACGTTAGTAGAATTGGTAATTACTTTTATCAACTTTGTTATGGGATAGATTATGTAATGTCACCTCAAGTACCCCAAGGGACTTAGGTGTTCAACTTATAATCATTAGTTATGTTAGTTGCATTAGTAAACTTAGTGTTTATTCTTTATGTTTTTAAAAACAAATTGTTGCATTTTTAGTTATCCTTTGGGGTTTGCGTGATGGGGCGTTACAACTTGGTATCAGAATGAGGTTTGCTAACACTAGATACTTTGGGTAGTTTAAATCCATTAGGCAACCTTTGTGTTAACTCTTGATCTCACATAACCCCAATTATTGTGCAGGAAAATGCCTCAAGGTATAGATCGTGACCAAGGAAGAGGCCGAGGTGGTGGCTGTGGGGCCAATCGCCAAAGTCCATCACCTTCAAGCTCCCACGGTTCTAAGCGAGAGGAATTATAGAGTTTCCAAAGCAATCCGATAGGTGGTGGTAAGAATCCAAAATAACCTGGTTTAGATGGTCGGTTGCAACATTTACTAGAGGAGATACTGGGTCATTTAGGCTCTAGGTAAGCAAAAGAAAAAAGGTTGGAAAAGGAAAGGGAGAGATCTCCTAGATGTGGAGAAATAACAACTGAACATGATGTTGTAGTGGTAGGTCACATGAGAGAGCTATTGAGAGCATGACCACCCACATTTGATGGTTTTGGTGGGGTTCTTGAGGCAGAGACTTGGCTGATCAATTTGGATAGATGCTTTACTATACATTCCTATGGCAGTAATACTAGGGATAGGTGCACCATCATGCACCTCAGAGGATTCGCGTCCACTTGGTGGCGGCTGGAAGAACAAAAATTACATATTGAAATCTACATGGTGACTTGGGAATTGTTTATGGAGAGATTCATGGACCATTTCCTTTCTGACCATTGGAGGCAGTGTAGATGAGATGAATTCCATGAGTTAAGATAGATCAAAATGTTCGTGGAGCAATATGAGCATCATTTTTATGAGCTTAAAGAGTATGCAGGAATTGGTAATGACGAGGCAATGCTTGTGCAACATTTTTTCATGGGCTTAAACATCTAAATTAGTGGTGGAGTTAGAGTCTTCCAGCTGAAGAAAATGGAGGTAGCTATTGAGAAGGCTCACCTTGTAGAAGAAAATCTAGCTATGGCATTGGGAGGTCACACACGAGTTCAGATTGATAGTGCTCCAGTATAAAGATTTTGTTCTAGAGGTGGACAACCTCAAGTTGTAGGGTCTTCCAAGAATTTTTGGACACCCTCTAAGGGTGGACCACAACAACAACAATAGTCACAGCCCAAAAAAAACAAATCATAGTCTCAACAGGGAAATAGATCTTAGAGCAAGAAGAATCAAAGCTGGCAGTGAATTACAAAAGATCATTTTGAGTAGCCTGCTTAGAGCACATAGTCAACACCTTGTCTAGGTAGTTTCCTATAGTCGAGTGCACCATCTGGTGTTAGAGGTTTTGGACAAGGAACAAGTTGTTTCTCTTGTGGGAAACAGGGACATATTTCTAGAGTGTCCATAGAGGAGCACTATAGGTTTTAGTCAGAGACCAGCTGCTTTTGAGCCGACAATGGGCAATGCAGGTAGAGCACATTAGGTATTTGCAGCAGTGGAAAATCACCAAGCTAAACATTAGAGCACTATAGTTGAGAGATTAGGTGCATTGTATGGTACTAGCATTTACATTTTCTTTGATTCTGGAGCATCAAATTCATTGATTTCTCCTTCAGTAGTAGAGCACTATAGACTGGTGGCAGCAAGGCAAGGCATTAAGTGGCAAGTCAAATTGGCCTCTGAGGAAAAGGTAGTAGTTGAGTCATTAGTTCAAGGTTGTAATTTGTAAATTGGGTCACTCATGACTGGTGGTTCTTTGAATCCTACCTCTTGGTTCATATGATGTGGTTCTAGGTATGGATTGGTTGAGTGTCGACCATTACATAATTGATTGTCGGCGTAAGGCTGTGCATTTTGTTGATGATGTAGGTAATGCCGTTGACACCATTGGCATTCAAAGACCTATCTCACTACATTTGATCTCAACTATGCAATTAAAAAGGTGCTTCAGATAGGGTTGTTGGCTATTTGCAGTGTCTGTTAATGATTTGGACTCAGAAGAGGGTCAAGGGATCTCATTGGATAATTACCCCCTTCTTAAGGAATATTCTGATGTTTTTCCAAGTGAAATTCCAAGGATGCCACCAAAGCATGACATCGACTTTAGAATCAATCTTGTTCCTGGAGTTGAGCCTATATCTCGGGCTCCATACCAAATGACAACACAAGAATTGCAGGAGCTTCGTTTGCAGCTAGAGGAGCTTTTAGAGAAAGCATTCATCCATCCTAGTGTTTCCCCTTCGGGAGCACTAATTATATTTTTGAAATAGAAGGACGGTTCGCTTCGATTATGTATTGATTATAGGAAGCTCAATAAAGTGACGATCAAGAATCGGTATCCTTTTCCAAGAATTGATGACTTGTTTGATCAGATAAAAGGAGTTCAGGTTTTCTCCAAGATTGATCCTAAGTCTGGCTATCATTAGTTGTGAATAGCCAAAGTTGATATTCATAAAACTGCATTTTGTATTCGTTATGGGCATTATGAATTCACTATTATGCCATTCAGGTTAACAAATGCACAATAATTTTTTATGAGCCTAATGAATGGATTCTTCTGAACCTATTTGGATAGGTTTGTACTTTTGTTTCTTGATGACATCCTGGTTTACTCTAAATCAATGGAGGAGCATGAGGAACATCTAAGGTAGGTATTACAATGCTTGAGGGATAATCAGTTGTTTGCTAATTTGGCTAAGTGTGAGTTCTATAAAGTGGAAGTTAAATACTTGGGGCACATCATCTTAGGTGAAGGTATTGTAGTGGATCCATCAAAGATTTAAGCTATTGTTGATTAGCCAACATCGAAGAATGTTCCATAGATTCATAGTTTTATGGGGTTAGCAGACTATTATCGTTGGTTTGTATAGGATTTTTGTAGGATAGCACATCCCATTACTTCCCTTTAGAGGAAAGGGAAGAAGTTCATTTGGTTTGATAAGTGCCAAATAGCATTTGAGACCCTTAAGGACAAGTTGACTAGTGTACCAATATTGGCAGTTCCTAATCCTACTGGGGATTTTGTGGTGTACACTAATGGTTCCTTGGAGGGCTTAGGAGTCGTCTTGATGCAAGAAGGACGTGTAATTGCATATGAATCCCATAAGCTCAAGTATCATGAGCTAAATTACCCCACACAACTTGGAGTTAGCCGCAGTGATTCATGCCCTTGTGAGATGGAGACACTTCTTATTGGGTCATAGGTTCGAGCTTCATAACGATCATCACAGTTTGCAATACATTCTTACGTAGCCAAACTTGAATGCTAGGTAGAGGAGATGGATGGAATTCCTCTATGAATATGAATTTGAGGTCAAGTATGTTTACGGAAAGGAAAATCTAATGGTGGATGCTCTTAGTTGGCAGATACATGAGATTTCTGCAGTAGCTCTCAGGGTGGATTTGAGGAGTCAAGTCCTCACAGCGCTTCCTATAGATAGTTGGTATCAGGAAGTGAAGTCAGATATTGAATTAGGTAGAGGTTTAGAAGGAAATTTTGTAGGGTAATCACTAGAGCTAGATGGTCTTTTGAGGTATTTGGGTCACATGTACATTCCTTCTGCTGAGGGTCTTCAAACTCTAGTTATGATTGAGGAACATCGAGCTCCCTACTTTGCACACCTGAGAGTTAGGAAAATGTATGCAGATCTTCATTCACTATAATTTTGGGCTAGCATGAAGAGGTATATTGCAAATTTGGTAGCTAGATGTTTGGAATGTCAAAGGTTCAAGGTAGAACATGAGAATCTCGTAGGCCTTTTACAGCCTCATCTCATTCCAGAATGGAAGTGGGACATAATTACTATAGACTTTATTGTGGGATTGCCTATGACTTCTTGATGTTATGATGCTATCATGGTCAAAATGATAGATTGAATAAGGCGGCACACTTCTCCCCCGTTCGATCATCTTACACTGCTTCTTCGGTGGCTAGAATCTTCATGGAAGATATTTTTCATCTACATGGTATTCCACGGAGAATCATTTCTGACAGGGATCCAGTGTTCACATCTACATTGTGGACATCATTACTGCATGCCTTAGGAACTCAGCTAAACTTTAGTTCTGCTTACCATCTTGAAACAGATGGATAAATAAAGAGAGTTAATCAAGTTTTGGAGGACATGCTTCGTATGTACGTGATGGATCAACAGTCATGTTGGGAGGATTATTTGCATTTGGTGAAGTTTTCCTACAACAATGGATATCATAGCTTGATTGGTATGGCTCCCTTTCAGGTGTTATATGGTCATCCCTGTAGGACCCCATTAAGTTGGGACTGTCTTGAGGACAGAGTTCTGCTAGGTCCTAAAATGCTTCAAGACATGGAACAACAGGTAGCTCACATCAAAGAGCATCTTGTGGTAGCTCAAGATACACTAATACATTTGACTACAAAATATGATGAAACTGTTTGACGAAATATGTTAAATAGGATGTTTGTCGGGTGCTTGTAAAATTTGATGTGATAATTTCCAATTTTTTGAAAGTTTATCCCCAACGTTTGTCGAACTTTCGATGAACCTAGGGTTCATTGAAATGTCGGCTATCATTTTTGTCAAATTTTTGACAAACATGAAAAATTTTAAAAAATAAAATTGTGGCCGACATAAAGAAAATTGAGTTCGCGCCTTATTTATTGCGATAGTGTTTTGCTCTACTTGAGACAGTTTGTGGAGAACCAAGGATGATTTTCTTGGGAAAAATCAGAAAAAATTCAAGAAGATATCACCAGGTTGAGGGTAGTCATTGTCTTTTTGTAGAATTTAGTTGTGAAGTTAGATTTGTAGTTCTAGGTTTGAAAATCATATTTTAAAGCAAGATCTCATCAGATTTCATTTTTAGAGGTTAAGGGTTTTGAGAATTTCATGTCTAGAATTTTTTGTGTGGAATCACCATAAGATCACAACCGAGGAACAAATTCTTGTGACTGTAATTATGTGATCCATAACTGTATTGGTCATGTGGCATAGTTGTGCTATAACAAATACATGATGCATTCATGTGTGACCCAAGTTTAATGTGGCTATTTTGTGATAGAAATGGAGGCACTCATATAATGTAGTTAATTCAGGTTGCATAATGTAGGTGTCAATCATCATTGGGTGCACTCAGGTTGTCTCAAGTTTAACAGGTTAGAATGTAATTATAGCATGATCGAAGAGTGATTACCTCTTGCTGCAATAAAGAGCCTATAACTCTGGTTGATATGCAAAGTGGATGTGTTATATCAATTATGTAGTGCATTCAAGCACAACCCATCTTTAATGGGCTATTCTAGAGAGTGATCAAGATTTTCTAAACCTTATGAATGTTACTTGACATATATTTGCATAATCTCAAATTCCTTCAGAGGATTTTGAAGTATCAATATATCCTATATAGGGTTTAGAATGATTTCTTTTAATTAAAAAAATAAATAAATGATGTATTTCCTTGTAATTAGATAATGTGGAGATCTCCTAAATTTTCCCCAGGACACTGTCCTCTTTAGTACTATATTCATTACTCCAGCTACTAGGTTTTGCATGTGACATCTTTAATATCTTCATGACCATTGCTTTTAAATAGATCTCAGTCTTTGCTTTTATCCTTTTCATGGTAACCCTTGAGTTCCATAATCCACCTTCAATCTCTTCTAAGAACATTGTCTTAAGCTAGACTGCATAGTATGCATATAAAGCAAGTCCTTCATACCTGCCATTGTTCCAAACCCCCACTCACTGCCTTGCTTAAAATGTTGCCTCCATAAGCACAATAGCATGTTTTAAAATCATGGTTGCCAGTGATTGACCATTAAGGTCACCACTTTCATCATGAAGATACAATGAGATTTTTGTCTTCAAGCTCAAGGAATTATGGAAGATAACATTGTGAATTGTTTGTTGTGTATGATTCGATTTTCTTGCACATTTACTTCTTTGCTAACTTCCTTTAAGACTGGGTATTGCACCCTCAGCTGCAATCTCAAACAGCTCACTCACTATCACTTGAAGATTCCTTTCATGAGTATCCTTCTATAAAATCAAACTATGCCCTATAGACTGCCTACTTACTACAGGGGACTCATTGTTTCATGGTATTGTAGTTCTTAAGATCCTTCAACCTTATTGACACTACTTCACAGTCCACAAGGTATTATTCACTATTTTCCCATCTTTGGTGAGTCTCAAAACACTACTCAAACAAGCAATCCACTACCTCCATTATACAATATTAATGGCTAAGAAGAAATATTGAACCTATGATTACCATGTTGCTTCATTTGGATAGTCATTCTGTGATTGCATTTTCCTTGTCTAACACTACCAAAAGCATTTGAAAAACCTTTAAGGTCAGGAAGGGGGTAAGGAAACTCACTATTAAAATCTCCACTTTACTATGCAAGGTTTGAGCTTTATTATCTTGTCACTGCTTAGCCTATTTTTGACTGTCACATTTCAACTGACCGTCATTCTTCTTACCGTAGATTGCATTTACAAATGTCACTAAGCTACATAGTGTGCTTGTTATTGGCTACAATCTTTAGATTGCAAGATTTTGTTATTACCTAAAATGTCTCAATCTTTCTGGTATTGCAACCTCACTAATCCGCTATAGTTATTGTTTATGTTTCTACGGAGGCCTAGGGTTTGTACCCTAATCATGCTCTTACCAATGCTTCTGTTGTTTTTTATTAGGGCTCTCTCAATGTTGAGGGCCCTATGGATAAGCTTGTCATAAGAAGTGACACATTGCATCTTTAACTAAAAGGATAAATCCATATTGACATTAGCAATGATGATTCTGACTCATTGCTCCCTAGGAATGGGTCACTTGCTCTTACTAGCTCGCTACCTCCATTGTTGTAGGAATTTTGTGATCAAGTTCAACATTATGATTTTAGGAGTCTTAACGGTTGGAAATCATCGTAAAATCAGAATTTAATAAGGTTTGGAATTAGCATTGTAAAGTG
Source organism: Sequoia sempervirens (assembly GCA_007258455.2). Lineage (NCBI taxonomy): Eukaryota > Viridiplantae > Streptophyta > Pinopsida > Cupressales > Cupressaceae > Sequoia > Sequoia sempervirens. The sequence goes on from VDFB02281492.1 coordinate 992,032,819, forward strand.
TTTTTTGGGGTCATTAACTTTAGACTATCTTCTATTTTGCAGGGGTGGTTGCATGCCAAATTTTTTTGGTATAAAATATCAGAATTATTAGATTATGTTACCTGTCTATGAATAAAAATTATTGGAGTGTGAGTTTGATATTTTTTGAAGATCTAAATAGTCAAGCTTGGTAAAGAAAAATCATGTCAGATAATATTAGTCCAGAACAAAATGAAGAGACACTTGATGGATTGTGGGCTAGATTGAAAAGAAAGGGTGATGGGAAATGTTATTGTCCTGCAATAATTGCAAGGGCTTAAAGAAGAGACAAATTTTAATCACAACAGCTGAGAAGCATTGTAGGCAACATGGTCACGTTGAAGGGGGCATGATTATCATCCATTGGTAAGTTGTTCATTATATGTGTTTATATTGATTGAATTTGTAAATGTTTATATCGTTTTAACATTTTATATATATATATATAATCACTTGATCATGATCATGGTTTATTTGTCTATCATTATTATAAAGGTGGGGCACCCTAGGGCAGATGATATGGATTATCACAGCCCAGAAAATTTTGTTTTGCAAGCGGATGAACATGGAGCTGTGAATATCGAAGATGAAGTTAATGATCCTATGGAAGAAGATGATCATGCGCCAGAAAACACAGTTGAAGATGATGGTATGAATACATTGATCCATGCCACATTTAGTGGTAGAGATGATCATGATGATCAAGATGACTTTGATGATTTTTATGATTTACCTGTACTTGACAAGGCATACAAGCCCCTTTATGAAGGCTCTGAAACAACTCTTCTCTATGTTGTATTGTTGTTGTTGAACTTGAAGTTTATGAATGGTTTATCAAACATAGCAATCTCATGAATGTTAAGATATGTCATATATGTCATCTTTTTTCAGCTATTTTAATTGTTGTTAGTTCATCACTGGTAAATAAATGATGAAATATGTACCATTGATATTATTGATATGAACAAATTATTTTTTGTTGTAGATTGATTGGTGAATTTTTGTTACCACCATCAAATATTTTACCTCGCTCATACCGATATTTATGTGCCATTATGAAAGATATTAGAATGGAGTATCAAACAATAGATGCATGTCCCAATGATCATATTATATATCATAAACAACAAGAATTTGCAATAAAATGCCCAGAATGTCATATCAGTAGATATCGAATAGAGCAAAAGCTTAGCGCAATTGATGGATTACCATGCACATAATAGAAGTGGAGATGGCATTCTTCGAATGCCTGGAGATGGTTCTACATTTAGGGACATGGAGGAAAAATGGCCACACTTTAAAGAAGAACCTCATAATCTCAGGCTTTCATTGGGAGCGAATGGTGTCAATCCATTTGGAGAGCTGAGATCTATTTACTCAGTGTGTCCTGTTTTTGTTATCAACAATAACATTCCTCCATGGATGTCAATAAAGAGGGAGCACATAATGTTGTTAATGATTGTTCTAGGTATTTGTTTACATCAATTTTCTTTAAGGTAGTAGCATCTCATTTGTCTTATTTGTTGCATAATGACATTTTTTTTCATTCAATAGTCATCTACATTAATTTATATATATTTTAGTAAAATGGTTATAATAATTATGTAATGTTTATGTTCATTCAACTAGGTAAGTACCAAGTTAAATATATGAATGTATATATTGAGCCTCTTATCGACGAGTTACTAAATTTATGGAATTGTGTCACTATGTATGACGTCTCCAGACCAATAAGACAAAGACAATCTCAATTCCATGCAATACTTGTATGGAAAATTCATGATGTGCTAGGGCTAACACATTTTTGTGGTATGTTACAACATTCGACTACACTTTAACAATATTTAATTTGATGAAGTAGATATAAAGAATGTTTTTAAAATAATCTATTTATTATATATAATTATAAAAATTGACATATTTAATCTAATTATATATCATCTTGTAGGTCTTCATACAAAGGGAAAATTTGCATGTCTAATTTATGGTCCAAAGATTAAATCTCGTCGTTCAACAAGTTTAGGAAAGCAGGTGTTTGATGAGTATAGGCACTTCCTCCATAGAATCATAAGTATCGAACTACTGAAAAAAATCTTTTCAATGGGAAAGAGAATACATCAAAACCACGAAGAATGTCACCTCACCTATGGAAGTTGGAATATAATAGAATTAATCGTCAAGGTTATACATCGGATCAAATTTTTTATCTATCATATATGATATGTTTTGAATTTATATTTTTATATAGTGTTGTGTTTACTTGTGAGGCCCAACCCTATCTATAAATTGTGTGACACCTTGATAAGTTTAATTATTCTTGTTGGTGAATAGATTGATGATTTAACCTAATTCCATGTTTAATATTTTGATTTTAGTAGTAACTATTGTAAATGATTATTGTGAAAAATTCTCTCCATTAAATGAAAATGGGAAAATTGTTAAGAATGAATGTGAGCAGATAATATTTAGATTCTTAGACAAGTATCATATGAAGAATACATTTAGATTGATATGAGCTAAGAAATTTTGTGTATCTGATATTAGTTTGAATCTCGCTAATAAGTTTCATGTTACTTGGGAAATTGTAATAGGTAGGAATAAAGCAGGACTTTGGAAGATCAGGGAGAAGTTTCTAGAATGATCACTACCCAAGAATCATCAAGGTATTTATTATATTTCTAACCTAACATGTATTTGGAAAAATGCATATGAGAGTAATGCCAAGGGTAAAAGGGAGAACAATGTAGACCCAAGTCAAATACCTATCTCTTGAAATTTTGATTTTTGACTCCATGACTTGGGAGGTAATTAGGGTTTTGTTTATGTTGTAATTGAGTGGAGGGTTTTAATGATTGGTGGCTTAGTGTAGGTACTTTTTGGATCCTTATTGATTATACTCATGTGGTTAAGAGTGTAAGATCTATTAGGGTTTTCAAATCCTTAGTTAGGTCTTGAATTTCGAATTGGCCTTCAAAGTTGGCTTCTTAGGGTGTTGTATGGTCAATTGTTTTGATATTAGTGCAAAAACAGACCCCTAGGACCTATACTTATGGGATTGGAACCTTTTTGACATGTGAACTTGTCCTTGGAGTATGAAAAGACCCCTCAAAAGTCCACATTCATGAATGTGACGAATTCAAAAGTGTTGGGGCTTGGAAAAAATGACTTGTCACTCTCAACTCCCCACTCCCCAAAAGTTCTTGGAATTGGCACAAGACTCACACATGTGTGAGGACTTGTGGGAAAGAGTGTAGGTTTGGAGGACCCCTATATATCTCAAGAAGATGGAAGATTTGGGCATTTCCCACTTCTCCTTTTGGAGAACTCAAGTTGAGATAGAAGAAAGGATGGGAAGAGGAGAGGAGTCCCACCCCTCAAAGGAGAGAATGACCAGGAACGATAGGAATTGGAGAGAAAATTTGGAGAGCTATGGAGAAAAGAGAAGAGTGAAGGATCCAAATAAAGCAACATGGAGAAAGCTAAGTCCTATTTCCTCTAATTGTTTGTAGTTGATAAAATAAGTGATATGCAAGTTTTTGAGTTAGCATGGTTCTTCAAAATGAATGTATTTGCAATTGTTGAATAGGTTAGTTGTAACTTCTATACCAAGATCATTTGGTAATCTTTTAGTGCTCGGGGGTATGGCTAGAGCCCATGAGGCTTCATGATGCCATTACAGTTGGGTGTAGAGCAAGGTGTATTTTATGTGTATGTAAATTGTTAGTTTTCTCAATATTGTGTGTAATAAAGAAAA